>WIPJ01001786.1:88043-103417 GCA_018155075.1 Cassiopea andromeda
TATATATATATATATATATATATATATAATCAAAGGCCATGATGAAAATTTTACGCATACCATCTCAGATGAGTGCCTCTTACATGCGCACTCACTAAAAACGAGCACCCTCCTACCATCATGAAAAATAAAATGGGTGCACTATAGAAAAAATACAGTGAAAAAATGCCCGTTAAACACGGACATAACCATACATGGTAGAATATTCTTATATCTGTTTTTCGTCTTGTTGTAGGGTTTCTGTCCTTCTGATTTAGTGGATTTGTTAGCTTTGTCCAATTCCTGTAGTCTCTACAATCAAATTGTGCAAAATGAACTAATCATACCTAGCTGAAATTAACAATCTCAAATCTATTGAGCCTGAAAATTCTAGCATCACTATAACGATTTTAGTTAGTAATGTGTTTGATCACTACCAAAAAGGTTTAAGAACTTTATATTGTTTTATTCGGTAATGCTAGGGAAAGACCTTAGAACCTATAGCAATGACACGACAAAGGAAAGATTAAGAGAAGGGAGAAAGGCTAAGTATATAGAGATATTAGATCAAGTTGGTTGATCTTAGATTTGAAAACAAGACAAGATGCAGGATTCGAGACAGGTAGCGGAGTTGTATTCACTTCAGTCTACCACAAAAAGAGATGCATAAAGAATAAAATTATGTGATAGAGCCCTTCAGCTCACTACTTTAGATTTTATTTTCGGCATTGAATTTCAAAGATTCCACTAGCTGATCAAGTGTATAAAATACAGTTGACATTCTCAAGAAAATAACTTTCAACAGAGACACTATATGCAACATGTTAGGACAGCATTGTATGGAGAACTGAAGCTTCTGTAGCTGAGTGAAGCATTCGGTAAGAAGAAAATTAACTACAAAACACAGGTACATTAGTAATTAAGCTAAAAAGCAATATATAATACTTTTCATACCGCAAATTCTCCTTTCATAACCTCTGGGGATTTCTTTCTTTCAGAAGTTATGGAGAGAGGCTGTTGCATGTAAGACATAAAATATTATAAATATTCGTTGAAAGGATGAACATTTTCAGTAACATAACTCTGTGTTAAGCCCAATTTCCAGTGAGAAAAAAGCTTGGCGAAATGCGAAAAAAAGTTGAATGAAATTCGTCAAAGATATGTGCAAAGAAATTTTGCCGACAGCTAATGCGAATAAATTTTTCAGCGATAAACTGCACTCAAGCTCAATACTTTTCTTCTATTCCTTATAAAATTCTTTGCAGAGCAATCAGAACATATCTCGGCTTGACAGGCTTCCACATTGTAACGCTTGTGATGTAAAAAGGAGCAGTCAAACGGCCTGAACAGAAAGGTGAAGACGATACCCTCATCACTTGACAAAGAAAGTGCGAATACGATAAAATAACAAATGTGTCTACTTTAAAAAATGGTTGCAATGAAGTGGAGACTCTGAATGTGAACACATTGAGAGTCTGCTGGTGTCATGAAGTTTTCCTTCCCTAAAAAAGATTGCTATACTCTCCTTTCTCTCTGCAAATATTGTATGAGCGCAGAGCCCTTACCTATTTCTTCTCTGCTTTGCTGTTATTATAAAGCGCATTTCTTGAGAACAATTTCAATGACCTGTTTCTCACTGGAAACTCACCCTAGACACGGTAGAAATATTGAAAGAAGGGGCCATATGTTGATGAATTTTTGAGGGCATATGAAGCAGGCCTTTATGCTACTATTCATTGAGTATGGCCAGCTCTAGAAAAATGTCCAGCGACCAAAACAGACAATAATAGCCAGGAAATACGACACCAAGAGCACAAATCTACTCACTAACGCAGGTTTGCTGACACTTTATGTGTTGAAGAGATAAGAGCAAAACCCCACATTTGGGGCTAAAATATCATTAAAAGTTTGTCTACGAACAAAATTTCAAATGTTGTTTACCTCACAAACATTAACTTGTCGATCTGACTGCTTGTCAATGATTGGATTGCGTTGATAATGCTGAATTAATGCACCCAAAGTAGGGAAATTAAAGCCCTTTGCACTTGAAATATCAAATGTTTTATTGTTCTGTACAACAAGGAATTCTAAGACACCATCAGCTACCCTGAAAGCAGAGCCAAAAATATTAACAGCAATCAATTTTCGGCGCACAAACAATGTGGAATTCATGATTGGAACCCCTTTTGAGAAGAGAGAGAACAAAGTAGAAATAGAGCTAAATATGGTAATCAAACAAAAGACGATCAAGGCACCGGGCTTTACTAAAACGGAAATGGAAGGGAACGTTGAGCTAAATAAACGGTAAACACCGATAATAAAGAGGCGCCCAAAGAAGAGAAAAGGAAGAAAGAATTGACTGCAAGCGTGACTCACGTAAATACATCTCTGGAGAAGTTTATCGTGAATTGTTTTTCTGGTAGCAACTACGGTATTTTGCATGACTCTCCCGAGATAAATAATGAAAATTGTCCTACTAGGCCCATTCCTTCTGCCATATGCACTTAAGGTAAAGGTAGTCCCGTATACTTTCGTACGTAGGGGAGTGACTGCTAGAGAGAACACTTATCCCGAGCCACCGGCATGTGAAGTAGGGTGGCCAGTTCCTTTCCTCGCCGCCTTTATCTCCTCAATGTTGCCACCAGGTATCCATTAGCTGCTGGGTGAACAGTGAGTAAGCATTCAGTCAGGGCATGGAGTCGGACTCGAACCGTAGACCTTCTGCACGGGAGGAATGCGCTCTAACCACTATGCTACCTTGCCCATCATACGTACTTACAAGTACAAGTTAGCTAAGCTCTTAGTTTCTCTTTTGCAGCAATTTACTACTGGGTTAATACCCAATACACGAATAAAATTTTCCTGACTTTTCCTTCACTGATAGTCAGAAGCATACACGTCTAATCTGATCCCCATTTCATATATTTACAAACATAGGTGAAGAAAATGGAGCCTAATAACCAGGTACTGTACATATATTTGCTATAGCACTATGCAAAATGATAAATTGTACATTTACTAACAACAAATGGAGCAACCAATTTGCGATCAATTATGCACGAGTTAATGAAACTGATATATTGACTATACAATGTGTTTTCCCTAACATTTCGTTGACTTGGATAACTTTATAAGCATGGGATTAGGTAATCCCGAAATGTCTCAATCAGCCAAACGCATTGAAAATTTCTTTCCCATTAAAGATTGTGCCCCGACTCATGTTCGCTCTTAAGTTTCTTTTTTATAATTACAGTTGTGTACTTATCCCGAGAGGCTTTTTCATCCGGCCCGTGGGGACTTTTCTGTCTTTTTAGACACAAAAGTTCTCTTCATCCAACAATCGTCAGAGTATGAAACGTCGGATAGCGAACGAAAGGTGAACCGAAATATATAGCCAGATGCGGATGCACGTGATAGGACGCGTCTAATATAATGCAGGTTTTTTTATAAGAAAAAAGTTAATAAGAAAATGAGGCTCAAATCGTCAGAATCTTAAGAAAATCGTAAGAAAATGACGAGGCTTAATTTCCAAAATTAAGTGTTTTTATAGGCCAAAAATTGATATTTCGTCGTTATTGCATTCAAAAGTTTAAAGATGAAATTCAACTTCAAGTATAAAATATCAATAACGAAAGTGTAAACCATTTCAGCCAGTATATTTCAGTAAAAGTTAAGAAAAAGTTAAGAAAATCTCAGGGTCAATTTCGTGAAAAGTTAAGACAAGTGAGGCTCAGGCAAAAAAATAGTTTTCTTATAAAAAAAAAACGTGTAAGCATTCACACTCTTTTGGCCAATTAGACGCATCCTATCACGAGTATCCACATCTGGCTACACCTTTCGGTTGCTATCCGACGTGTCATACTCTGACGAGCGTCGGGGGAAAAAAGTTTTTGTCCATGGAAAACTTGTATAAATAAAAGCACCATCCCTGTTTTGATTCCTGTGTCCCTTCCTTATGACCATTCTGAACTTGAAGTCTGTCTTAAAGCTGTGTTTGTCAACATCAAATTTACCGCAGGTCTACCTTAATACTACAGTAGGTCAAAAACTAGCCCACATAGACATACCTTACAGATATGACATAGTTTCCAGGTCTGGACTGGCTTTCTCTTACCAAAAAACTACCATCTGTTCCATCTCTCAACAACATATTTCTTGTTTCTTCCTTTCCAATACAACCATAAAACCATCTGAAAAGGGACAGTTGAGTGAACAGAACAATTGCTTACCTCCATTAAAAAAACAAATTATACAAAGATATAGAACCTGCAAAAGGCTGTGGGAGGGGTGTGGGTCCTGGGGGTCTAGACCACTGCCCTTTCAGCAAACGAACAACAGCTGCCTTTTTGTAGTGCTCTCTCTTCCTCAAAATGGGTGTTTCCCTAAGATGGAGAAAGCGCAATTCTGAAAAATTTCTGGAGGCTTCATCCCCAGTCCCCTTTTCCTCCTCTGCCGTGATATTAAATAGCAATAAGAATCATTGGTCTTCAAAGCAACACCATCAGTAAAATTCCTACAGTATTTTCCCCATTTATGAATCTGAAAAAACAATATTTACAGGCTTTGTCTTCTTTTAAAAAGTTTTGATGTGCCCTTTTTTGTGGATTGGGCCGATTTCCTCGAAAATTCTTAGTTGTGTGCCTGCAAAGTACTGAATTTGCTAACCAGAAGCTATGCCTAAGTTTCCAATACCCATAGATGTGGTTGCTAGTTTTCTTCTACCCATGGTAATTACTGTGTATAAATAATTAGAGCTCATTTAGATGCTTGAGAAGAGGCTCAATTGCAAATACATAAAAGATGTGCTTGCAGAAGTTGAGGATGTTTCCAAAAGCTGATTAGAATGGCTGCTTTTGTCAAGGTGAATCTTTTTGTTCTTTATTCAAATAACTCACAGCTTGGTAAATGTCTTGTGCAAACATATATTTTGCACTTCCTATTGGCACTCAGACATGCTAAAGGTAGGAAAGGACATAACTTCCACACTTGTGCAATACAAAATATTTTCTTTAGATGAAAAATGAAAACATCACATACAGGAATGTGGACACAATTGCAAATCAAACTATGCAATGATCAGTATCTAGTAATAATCAGGCTATTTTAGAAATAATTATATAGCAACTAAACTTTTCACATCAAAACAAAAATTTTGCATATGACTATATACCTTTCTTGCTGTAATGGAAAAGCTGATGTTTCCACAATCAGAGGCTTTATGAGGTCAATATTTACCCCATTCTCATCAGAGAATTCTCCATCATGACTTCTATAGTAGTCTATCAGCTCTGGTACACTGGCAAAACCATCATTTCCATACAAACTGAAACACTCACCATTGTTCTGTATCTTATAATGCTGAATTTTATCTCTGCGTCTAAAAGTAGGTAAAAGAGTAGTGAAAAATTCAATATAATTAATAATTATGGGCTTGGATAAAGTGTGGATTGCAGTATTTAACAAAACGTTTTGCTGCATGTAGGTACAACTCTTGCTGCCATCCCAGGGAAATAAGTGATGTAAGACAATAACCATGGCTGGTGCCAGTTGTCTGAAAGGAATGAAGACGTCTGTGGGTGGCACTCACCCCTTTACCAAACCCTAGTAGAGTGGTCTTTGCCAAACTCAACAATTGAAAAACAAGCAATTATTACCAAATATACCCATTAATGTTTTTTTAAAATCAATTTACTTCCATTTCCCCCAGTCCTTGTAGCTTGGATGGTGCCTCTGAGAGGACTTCACTTCTGGCATGAGTATTTAGGACCAGATGCACTTCCTGATGTCACCATTGGTCTGTGGTGTACCTCGAACTCAGCATCATGTTTGTCTGAGACAAGTACATTGCCACTAGGCCATGGCTGCTCATACCCACTAATGTATTGATACTTAAAATTATTTTGCAGCATTCACTTTGAAGATACCATTTATCATCAAACTATCTTCCCACATTTTAAATACAGCTTGGCATAAACATAAAATAGATTTATTCCAAGTCAAAATGGAAATCATGCTGCTGGGCAACAATTTAATGCTGATGAAAAATGCGTAAGAAGATGGAGAGGCTGAAAATGCTTTAAACTTTATGTGTGTTGACAGGGTTGACAACAAAGACTCTTGGTACACTTTTCGTTTTTCATCTGGTATTTCATCCAAATGGCATATTTAAAAGATTAATTGGATCAGTTTAAGTGTTACTAACTGAAAAAACCTTAAACTACTTTGTCTATCACTGGATAAAATGGATTTGGGGTGCAACCTGTACACAAGGGCAGATTACATGGAGGTTTTTATGCTAAATATGAACAGTTCATCAAGTATACATCTTAACTGGTGCTTAACCTACACTGTCATTTTACCATTTATTAATAAATAAATTAAAAATAATTTTGGCAATTAAGAAAGATGTTTTAGTACTCTACAACATTGTTGTCATCTAAGCTTCATCTGAAAACCATCAAAAAGGAAATCATATACTCAAGCATGATAATTAATATGCTATATTTAAGTAACAGAAAAGTCCCCTCTCAAATAAGTCCCTGATCTATTAACCTCCCTCTCTATTAAGTTCCCATGTTCTAGCAAAACTACGAATAATCCCCCTTTCTAATAAGCCCTCCTCTCTCACAAAGTAAATGGCTGAATGGGTTCTTCAGACATGTAGAATTTTGCCAGATGGGATCATATATTTAAAATATTCTCCATGTACAGAATTACCTGTGCATCTTAGAAACCTAGAGAATGCTGATCCTGTTGAAGGAATCCACGAGGAAATGGTTTGCATAGAAGGTATTCCAGGATTATAAATTGATCACAATGATTCAGATAAGACAGTGTAGCTAACAGATTTGAATAAACATTCACAGTTGTTAGCAATAATTTTTCAATGGAGACAATGCAGAAGCAATGAAGAACATTAGTAGGAAGCTGGTACCCTGAGATATTAATAAGGCCCTATCTCTAAAAGGCCCCATCTCTAAAAAGTCCCTTCTCTATTAAGTCCCCTCTAAGAATCCAATAAACAAATAGGTCTGAGGGGCTTAATAGAGCTGTACAGTATCCAAAAGCTTGCACATAATGCTTTTCAAAAAGACCCTAGCAGCACACTAAATTTGAACAAATTCAGAAATGATTATTTTCTATGCTTTGGCAGTTTGAACTATATCATATTGAGTTTTTAAAGATAATTTCTTTACAAGTTCCAAAAAATTAACTTCTTTATAAACATGTAAAGGTTAAAATGCATGATCAATTTTTTTGTCAGTTTTTGCTCAACAGTTAAATTGGAATGAATTTTGAGCAGCAAGCACAAATAACCATTTCTCTCTAAGATGGGTGTACTTAAATTTTCAGTTAAACTGAGCAGTGTGAACCTCTTCTAAGCCATAAGCCTGGGGTATTTTCTATTGTATATGACCCATTATGCTCAGCATGAATGACCCTATCTCAACATGTGACTGCAACATAATGTTGCACCTGGGGACCATTCAAAAAGTATGTAAGCTCAATTTCATCAATTTCTGGATCCCTCCCCAACCTGTACACTTTCGTACAATTTTTAAAAATTACAACATATTTATATAAAAATAACTGACAGTATAATCTTGCATGTTTAATTTTCAAAAGACAGCTTCATTTATTTCAGATGCATTGCAAGTACTTAGCTTGTGAAAGTTATATGAGTGTATGTACGTTCTTTGAAGAGCCCCCATCTCCCCTTGTACATTTTCTTATGCTTTCTTGGGTACCCTCTCCCCCTTTTAGAATGTATGTACTTTTTGAATGGCTCCCTGTGAGATCAATTATAAATAAAATTGTAGCAATAATTATTTCTTCAGTGCAGTACCTTCTGTAGAACTATCCACGATAAAACTGAAGATATTTTACTGATTGTGTACAAGTGTAACAGTCCATGCTTGGACAAATTGGAGCAACAGTAGCATGAGTGATTGCTCATACTTATTTGCAATTGCATGTAAAATCCAAGATGTGAGTATCTGAAATACAGAGTTTCTTATGGCGAAAACATGTCTCATCTAAGATGAAACAAGATAAAGCAAAGTTATGAAAGTAAAATGCAACACCCACTATTGTTGTACTTGCAACAACTGTTCCTATTTGGTATTTGTGATTGCACAGTTGATAGTGATGTTGGCACAGGCAATTGTTCTCTCATGCTGGGGATTTTGCATGTTTGTGGGCACACATGGACTGGTACAACTCTTATAATAAACATGGATAGAAAAGACAGATGAGGAAAAACTGATGAAAAAACTGATTTTGTATTTTAGCTTTAACACAGAATATTGTGTATATAACACCTGGAATAACTAATTACCTTACAGAAAGAGTATATGCACCAGGTGTTGTACCACTTCGACGACAGAGGAAACTACCATGAGAACCTTTGGACAAAAGCAAGCTATCAGCTTCCTCGCCAGAAATATTACTGTAGAAACCCCAGGATGAACTAAAAGAAAAAGTTCTAATTAGAACAGAATTATGTCAAACTTTATGATTACTCAGCTAAATGCAGCTTTTTATAACCCTTATTGTGCAATTATAACTGCCTAAATGACAAACATAAGATAAACACAATGTGAATAGTAAATTACAATAGAAAATGCTCAGTCACAATCAAGGGCACACATAGACAATCATTAAATAGACATTCAGCTACTAGTCTTGACTGAAACAGGATGTGCATAAAGCAAATAAGCTTGGTTGTACATGGCACAATTCTACTAATGCTGAGGAAATTTTTGAAGGGTATTATGAGGTATATTCATGGGTCTCTGAAAAAAAATAAGAAATGCTTTTCCCTAATATTTCTGATTTTTTCCTGATTTCTACCTTGCTTTCCTTGACCTAATATAGATATTGGGCAAAACATGTGCACTATGCTTATAACAATACAAGCCTATTTACGAAAATGTTTGCAGAATTTGCCTTCTTGCTCATTGTTCAGCATAATTGGGAACTGACTTAGTAGAGAGAGAACGCAAACAACTTCCCTGATATTTCTCCCATTATTGCTCATGATACTCTGTAGGCAAAACAAGTTTCTCTGATTTCTTCCTGACTTTCCTGGTTTGGCAAACACCCAAGAAAACTCATCATAGAGATGAGAAGTAATTTGAAGAGAAAGTAAATTTTTCCGTAATATGGAAGGGGCAACTTCAATTGTTAGCATGTGACTCGTCACAACATAAAATTTCAGATGCAATTATAAATGCTTATCAACCACTTGAATTAATTCATTCGCTTCGCTTTTCCAAAAGACCTTTATTTTTCGTTATCTTTGTAAAATATGCAATTCATGGGGTGCGTTGTGCGGCAAAAGTAACTAGTAAAGCCTCATCGAAAGAAAAGGATTGGGCAGAGCAATTTTCACAACTGAAGCAAGAAAAAAACTTATCAAAAGTTACTTGCATGAGCTAATAGTATAAAATACCCAAGTAAGTAATCAACGTCTATTCTCAAAACTTACCTCATGTCTCCAAATCCCCACTTTTCGACAGGGAACAAACGCTAAAATGAAGATCAAAAAGTCATGAAAATGAAAGATACTCTGTTAAGATAAAGCAAAGCCAGTTAGAAGGAAATGGAGTTAAAATGTGCATACAAGTACATAAAAATGAGATTAATCTTACCAGCTGGTGTAAAATTATTCTCAGCTTTTGTACCTCAAGCAGGAAGTTGCAAAGGTTGTTAGGCTCCTACAATAATTTACAGTTTATGAGTTGAAGTGAATTATAGTAAATAGTTGTTGTTCTTGTTTGTTCTCGCCAGGTTTGCCTGACGCATGCGCCATCAGTACACTCAACCTGAGATTGGAAAAAACACCAAAATACGCCAATATTTTCTGTTTTGAAAAGAGCCACTAATACACCAACGTTGGAAAAAAGCCAACTTAATTCCAAACTTTTTAGCCTACCTATCATAGCTTTTAGATTTTACGAATAAATGATGGTTATATAACTTATATGTCATAGAGTGTTAGTTATAACATATGTATAGTACAGAACTTCTCTCTATTGGAACATTATGAGTCATATTCAAATATCAAATGTGGCATATATGATTAGCATTTGAATATGGGCATCTGACTTGGATGAGATAGATAACCTACAATCTCTGCCAAAAGTCTTGGAACACTTGCATTACTTCTGTTGCTCATGTACTAGTATTCTCCTCTCTCCCTCAAAACAATGTTGTTTTATACAGTGTAGACAGGTACAGAAAAAGTAGCTATGCTTGCAGACCCTTCTCTGTCAAATAAGCACTTAATTCAACATTGTTTTTAGGGGGAGAGGGGATTTCAATCGCTCGACATAGACGAAAAACTATTTTTATTAGAAATTATGCATTAATTAATTGGTGTTCCAAGGACTTTAGGCAGAGATTGTAGGTCACCAACTACTACATCCTCAATGCAACCGCTAATAATAGCTAATTATGTGAATTTTAAAACATATGCCATAATTAAGACTCTTTTTGTTGGAACTAATGCATCACTTAAGCATTATTTATTATAAACTGAAAATTATTTATTATAGTAAATCTAAGCATCTTTTATTATAGCTGAAGGTAGTTTCTTGGGGGTGTCTATCCTTGCTATCAACTTGGGGTGGGTAGGAAGCTAGAATTTTATTGGAACTCTTGATTAATCTGCAGATCAACATATCTACTGAGGGGGGACAAAATCATCAGACACTAGAGGCAGTGGTGGTCTGGCAAGAGCCAACAACTGGTAAGTGCTCCCTTCACCAAGAAACAAAATTTTAATTGGTAATTGCTGCACAGTCACCATGGGTAGCTACTAACGCAGAAAAAACATTGAATATGTTGGATATATGAATACATGAATTGAATATGTGCAAAAGCGGAAGCAACCAAAGAACTTAGCTATAGGACGAAAATCCATTTTTCCTCTAAATGCGTGTGAAATTGTAAATATCATAAGCTATACGTTAAGGCCATTGTGTGCGGAGAAGGCATGTTTTGAATCAGGGATCACCAGCCCTATGCCTGTAGGCCAGGGGATATTTCTAGGGGAGGCCTAGGGGGGACGGAGCCCCCTTATTAAAATGTCTGCTCATTTTGGGGCTCAGCCCCCCTAGAATTCTTGCATTGGCTTAGCTTTTCAGAGTTTATTGGCCTTGCTTCCAAAGTTTCATTATCAATTGTGCACTGCTATATGGTTATTGACGCATCCCTTATTGTTGATTATACTATATGAGTATTAAAGCTAAATTGTCATTTCTCCATCTTTGAAAATATATGGGCGTGGTTGTAGCTGGGCCACACCCAAAATATGGGTGTTGTTGTGCCTAGAATCCCCTTGTTAAAAATTTTTAGAACTCACCACTACTGTAGCCACTCGATCCCCTGAGCTTCATTTCAATCGCCCTCAAAGGATCCGTTAGGTTTCCTAGTGCTTAAATAAAACATTATTTAAAAAAAGCCGCACTTTGACAATATTTGCTTTCATTGTACACATATCTAATGCATTTATGCATTGTTTTTGTGAAACTTCTTTATCATAGTACAATTTAAAGATACAAATGTAAACCTCTCTAAAGCTAGGCAGTTCACAATTGGCTTGCCTGAACAACATTACAGATTACATAAGCGCTAATAAAAGTCTTAAAAAGTCAACAGTTCAGGATTCAGCCAGTCTTTATTTCTGCAGCAGAAAATGTAGTACGTCGTTCGAATGGATATCGTCATTAGTCTCCTTGCAATGAATTTCCTCGTATTTTCGTCAAAGTCAAGATTTTTCATCATGTCCAGAAGGAAGTAGACGAATTACTCATGACACCAAGGGCTCCCATAGATAAATGTACGAGACGGACTTCCTTGTATTTAAAACTTTGCTCCAACTGCCGATAGTTCTTTTCTTTCCTAATTCAATTAGAGTAAAGGTTGGACTCGTAGCCAACAGTCAGTTCAAGAACATAAAGACAATTTGAAGGCAAAATTAAGAAAAGATCAGGTCTGAATGTATCTCCAGTAGTAATTATAGATGGACTAAGGTAGCCTGGAAGATCAGAAAAGATTTTTATGCGTTGCACAGCTCTGAAGGATTGGGCAATGAAGTAGAGAACAGAGTCATGGCGCCATCTAAAGCGACCTTGATCGAGGTAGGCCTTGGAACCTGCAACAGTGTGAAGAAGACTTTAAGGGTTTAACAAGAACGACCACTCCGATGTTTAACATATACCCCATTTAGAGAGACTACTTCGAATGGGAAGTGAATTATTTATATAACGAATAGTTAAATTGAATATGTTTTTGGCATTTTACTTTGCACAGTTGAACATATAGAATTTAAGCTTGAAGGAGATTGATCCTTGACATATGAAAAGAAAGAACCCTGTGAGACAAGGTGGTGTTGAAGTCTTTCTTCATGGTTAGCTCGGAAAGCTTTCAATACTCCTTTAGAATTTTGGTACGTGTCGTATTGTGCATTTACGCTGGAGCTAATGCACCTCCAAAAATCCCTTACCTCTTGGTTTGTTGAAGATTTGACAGCACTCCTTAAAACTACTTGGCACTATGTGAACTTTGTTGAAAGAAGTTGTGTATTTAAACCGAACTTTGTTTTGGACGGAAAGATATTGCTGAGAGTTGCAGTTACAGGAAGCTCTAGCCATTGGCGTTTATATTTGGAAACTATATTAACCAGATTTTCACAGATCCGCATTTTAGAGATATTTGCCACTGTCAAATTGCATATATTTTGAAAGGACATATCTTTGATAAAGAAGCGAATTGTTTTTGGGGTGCATTGGTAACTTATCAATATCAGAAATTAATGATTCTAAAACTTTAACTAATCTAAGGATTGTACCTGCTCACTTACACCAGATACTGATACTAGTAATAATTATTAGTAAATTTTAAATTGGTATTTTTCATAGCTACGTTTTAGAAGTGCGATCTAATTCAGACCAGCTATGCTCAATTAAAAGACTAAACGAAATCTACTATAAATTACAACGAAATTAATAATCGTAGCAATTGTGATCAAACAAATTTTAATATAATTTTAAAGTTTAAAAATTAGATATATTAGTTATCTTAATCGAGCTGGCAGCCCCAGGGCATCTTTTGATGCTCTAAGCCATTGGCCTAGTGGGCCCTCGTCCTGGCCTAGCAGTGAGTCGAGATTTAAGGTTTTTGGCTTAGAAGTATGGGACCTGGCCTTAACATATTTCTCCGCAAAATTTAGATTGTCATACGTCTGTCTGATGGTCGATGCATCCACGCACGCCAATGCATTCAACAGCTCCACGGAAAAATCGGCGTAGCTTCTCCCTTATTCATTCTAAATCTTCAAGATCAGATGACACCAGGTTAAGGGACCAGTTTCTCCTTCTCAGCAAGAAAATCAGTGAAGCAGATGCACTATATTTTACAGAAAGGCGTTTTCCGACGTTCTGAAGGGGTGCCTTAAACATTTTTTAACCCCCCAGACCCCATTTTAACCCCAGTTACTCACGGAGAAGACTAATTTGGCACATTGACCATTGTTTAGGGTGTCTAGAGGCATACTTGGCATGGGCTACATGGAATATATTTAGGAGGTGCAATGACCTATTCTCGAAATACAAATCACCATCTGCACACAGGTATGTCGTGAGAGCCCTTTGGTTGAGGGGGTGGAAGACTTGTCATTCTGCTAATTTATTAATGTTAGAATGGAGCTATAGATGGAAGATTAGGACAGATCAAGTAGCTTGCGAAAGTACTTGTATCTTGTATTAGGGCGTCTCACATTTCGTTATTTGTTATTTAGACTCACAGTGCTTCTAGAAGATTGTAGATGTTTGTTTCGCATCGCGTTGGAATATTAGGTATGTGGACTCTCAAGGCTTGCGAAACGTTGAGAGGGCCGTCTCATATTAGTTGTTCATGAGATACGTCGAGGGCTCGACTGGAAATGAGCCAGCAGAATCATTACAGGTATTAGATGTTCACAAACAAGACTAAACATTCTTTGGCTATTTATAGTTGGTAGAGGCTGGAGGGCAAGCATGGTTATTCAAGACTTTCAATGTGCTGGACATTCTATAGCCCCCAGTGTTTATCTAGGGCCGAACATGGTTATTCTATCCAATAAAATAGAATCGCAATGTCTCTTTGCTATACAGCAGGGTGCCAGGAGAAATTGGAACTGCTTTTGTGAGTGATAAACAGAGATTAGATACTTACGGAGCCAAAACGGGAACGGGTTGGACCGGGTTTTGAAATTTTTGGGGGTATGACACTCCAATTCCCCTTAAATGCACCCCTGGCCCTTAGCTTAGAGAAGGTTGATAGCCCTTGTTTTGACAAAGGAGCGGAGCGAATGACGAATTTGTTGACCCCATTCACTCCAGAAGTTCAGTAATTGCCCTTATTGAAAGTAGCTAGTAGCCCTGTTCACAAGTTTCGCGCCAATGGTAGGGGTAGGGGGTACTGGTGACTACCTTCAAATTCTGGCGGGCCCTATGTTCATTTCAAGGTAATCGTAAAATTAAGCAGAATCTAAAGGAACATTGAATGCTTGTATTTTTGGCGGTTTGCACCCCGAAAAACCCCATTTTGCTTTAAATATGAATATGAAAGGCCAAAATATGCATTTTTGTGTGACATGATAATAAAATTGAATAGTTCTAAGACCTCCAATGGCTATGAATGTTGAAATATGGTTAAAACTGACTGGTCACTATACGTTCCTACCAATGTGGAGGTGTTTGATGGATCTCAAGTTGCAAAAAGTTGTCCAAAAGTAGCCTAAAACTGCCCAAATCATTTGGGAATCTCATAAAATGACCCCCCCCCCGTCTACAATTGGTTTGATAAATAGATGTGCCTTCAAACTTTGTACATCGATTAGGCAATACTAGGAAATTTATTAATCATGATGTCATCATTTGTCTAGAAAAAAACAATTTGGTTTTGAGCTTAAGATTCAGTAAACATGGAAGAATAAGAGGTGCAATGACAACAATAGTTTTCAATAGTATTCACATAACGAATTAATTATGTAATTGGGATAAAATAATAAGAAATCAAAAATAATATTTGCAATTATTTTGATTCATTATTGCCATTTTTCGAAAAAATTCCCTACTCTAAGGTCTCGTTAAGGGTCCCCTGTTTAATTTTTTCGAAAACTTTTCCAATCCACCCGCTTTTATTAAGACCCCTGCTTATTAAATATTTAATTATTTTAGGAGAAACCTGCAAAATGTTGACACTTATTTTGAGTTACTCAAATAATGAGTGAAGTATATGTAGCAAGATTCTAAAAAGTATGCGCTAGCTTTAATGTTAACCGAGGTTTATTGCATTTCTGCAGGTTGTTGTACAGTTAGCCTAAGCATCCGAGTCCCCCCCCCCCG
>WIPJ01001786.1:103457-122401 GCA_018155075.1 Cassiopea andromeda
ATTCTAAAAAGTATGCGCTAGCTTTAATGTTAACCGAGGTTTATTGCATTTCTGCAGGTTGTTGTACAGTTAGCCTAAGCATCCGAGTCCCCCCCCCCGCTTATTTCATTTTGAGGGATTTTCCAACACCCTTGCTTATTAGAACACTCGCTCATTCGGAACCTTAAAGTAGGTAGGGAAGTTTTTCTAAAACGTGGTAATAATAAATCAAAATGCAGTGTATCCTCGTTTGTCTGAACGGCGTGAACTCAAATGTGGACCCAGCCGTTCGGATAAACAGATAAGTGGATAAGCCAGCCGTTCGGATAAGCGAAGACGGAAATTTGGATCGCCAGAATGACTACTTAACATTTAAGCTCAAGAAAATATGCCAGCCATATGATTTGGCATATGTTCGAAAAAGAGACAAGTGAAAGCAATTATCTTATCCCCTTTCAGGTCTGAGTTGCAAAGTTTGAGTACGATTCAAAAAAGCTACGCATTTGAAAAAAGCATGGATAGTGGGCTGCTTCAAATTGTCGGCTCTCTTTTCTGCAGCAAGTTCACGGAGATGAAGGAGCATAGTGGTAGTGGCACTGGTTGCTTCATCTTGGTAGCGAAGCCATGCCAAATGAATAGCTTTGAAAATTTTCGGTGATGGCAATGGGGCGTTTGGAAACGAGGTTCGGATAAACGAGCAGACCTCCCACTCTAAATTTAACAATTTTTTATGAATTCATGACACTTTTTGCTGAATTCTTAGGACATTTTTAGACATTATTAAGTGATTTTTATGACAATTTATGACACTACACTGGCTTCACCAACTTTCCTCAATAGTATCTCCTTACTGTTCTTTATGTACCAATTCAGACTATTTTCATCTCCCCGTACACAGTTTTCACAACTCTGCAAACCTCTTCTACCTCTCTTTCTTGAAACGTATATTCTTGAAACATCACTCCTTGGGTGAAGCTCCTTGTTTATTGTCATTACCTTCTTTGTTTTTCTGTCAATCTTCTGCAACTCATTCTTATTCCATTTAAGTATGCCTGCACCATATCTCATAAGTGATACTGCCCAGATATTTATTGACATTATTTTATTCCTTCCAAACAGTTTTGATTTCATTACAAGATTTACTCGTCTTAGGCATTCTCTCCGGAATACTTCTTTCATCTCATTCTCCTTTACCTTTATCTTACCAAGATATTTTTAACCTTCAGAATCGACCGCTTTTATATTTTTTCTATTTGCTAATACTATGTCTTAGCTTGTAATTAACTTCCCACGTTTCATGACAGTAACGCCACACTTCTGTACACCAAACTGCATTCCAATATCCTGACTTACCAATTGCACTGTGGACACTAGACTATCAATTTCCTTCTTATTCTTGGCAAACATCTTAAGATCATCCTTGAATAAAAGATGATTGATTTTCACATCACCCAAGCTTTATCCTTACGTAATACTTTTGATAGAGGTATCATACGGATGACAAAATCAATGGAGAGAGCCCGTCACCTTTAAAGATGCCTCTCCTAATCCTGACTGTTCCAAGGGATACTCCACATGAAGTCAGCTCCGTGTTCCAGCTTCTCATTGATTGTTGAAGGAACGTTGTTATAGTTTGTGGCACACGTGCCATTTGCAAGCACTCAATTATCCAGGAATGGGGTACCATGTCATAGGCTTTCTTGTAATCTACTCATGCCATGACTAGGTCCTTATGTCGCATTCTGCAATCGTTAAGGTTCATTTTGTCAATCAAAAGTTGGTCTTTTGTTCCTCTACTCTTTCTTCTATACCCATTCTGCACCATAGGTAGAATATCACTTTCCTCAAGCATCTTGTATAGACTGTCAGCAATTATCCCTGTCATCAGCTTCCACATGATTGGTAGGCAAGTTATAGGTCTGTAGTTGTCAACCGCAATTCCATTTCGTGGGTCTTTCTGGCACAGCACTGTTCTACCAGTTGTCATCCAAAGAGGGATAAGAACTCTGCCATTTATAATTTCCTTCATTTGTACAGCAATTCCGTCATGAAGTGCTATCAACTTTATTATCCAGTATCCTTGAACCCCATCGGGTCCTGGCGCCTTCCAATTTGGTATTTTTTTGCACGTTCTGTCATCGAGGCAAAGGTTATCACCATGTCATCATGCTTTGCTTCCCCACATTCCTCTTTCAACTCCTTCAAGCATTGTGTATTTTTATTGTGTTAGACGTCGCTTCCCTAAAAGCTAGACCAAAATTTCTGACTTTCCTCTGCATCTGGTAGCGCTCCTTCATTCCTAATCCTCGAAAGTTCGTGCAATTCATAGTATACTTTCTTCTGATCTTGCTGAAACACTCTATCAATTCTATATTGGTTTACTCTCTGTTCGTATCTCCTCAACTTTGCAGTTTTTACCTATAATCTTTGTTTGAGCTCTTCAATTACAACATTTTCTCCTTTTCTCTTGATGTGACATTTCTTCTCCAATTCTCTATACTTTGGATTTCTTATAAGTTCTCCTATGTTCTTCCTTGGCAAAACAGTTACATGTTTTCTCAATTCTTTGATTGTATCATGTATCCTTCTTTTGCACCAAGGCTCTTTCCTTATGTTCCTCTTCTTTTTACCTGTCTTCAACCCAACTTTATGTGAAATATAAAGAGTAACTGCACCAATCAATCTGTTTGTCTCTGTTAAGTTACAATGAACAAGACTGCACACAACATTGTTGGAGGAAAGTTCCGGGGAAATGAGTGAAAATCATTGAGAAAACATGTTTTATGCGTACTTTTGCACTGATTCTAGTAGTTTACTCAATGTTTCCCCACGAGAATAGCGTTAGTTTACGTTTTTACACTACATGCAGCTTTAAAACGATTTATAAGCTGCAAAAGTGACAATAGTGTGCAAACACTTATAATCATTGGAAATACATGTATTCTATGGGGAAACCATGTTCTAAACGTGTTTCTTCGCTGAATTTAGCATTATAAACATTGTTTTGCCATGAAACCTCTGTCCATTCTTGTTTTTTCAGTGTTTGCATACTTAGGCCCATCATACCCTCCAGTTCCTATCCTCCCGATAGTTTTATTTGCTTTACCTACCCACTCTGACAATATATTTCTATTAACTTGCTTTAATCCTTTTGTATTATAAGTTTGCTCACTTTGCATAAGCTGAACTATCTCTTCAATCATAGACCTTTCCTGTTCATTTTCTTCTCCGCTGCAATTAATTTGTACTGATATCTCTTCAACTGATGCTTCTTCTTGTACTTCCATATCTGCCATTACTCTATTTAAATCACCCCTTCCTCATTGTCACTATCCTCTTCTATCCTTCTACGAATTTCTTCCATCTCTACTGCCGTGAACCATTCATTCTTTCTTATTACCCTCGCTTGGTCACTTTGCTCGCTTTGCTCTGTAATTGTTGGTAGCCCTCTCTCCTTCCAGAAGTTATGCATTCTTCTTCTGTAGCTTCGTACAGGTCTTCCATTGACATCTGTTGGCTTACTCAGGTAATAACATTCCATCACAGCAACACTCAATTCTTTACTGCATTTCATTTTGGCAGTCGCTTGACAACGACCAGGCCCACCTTGCCGTACAGGGGGCACCTGCTGGGCGAGAGATCTTCACTCACTGTTCCAATCTCATTCACGCTGTTACCTTCAGAATTTGAAAATGACATTTCACTCCAAAGAGGATAGTGGTTTTTAGGTGCCACAACCACCGGTATTTTTTTCGAGACACCATCTCTAGGGGAGTTGCCAGCCAAGACTAAAGAGTCCTCCCTACCCATGAGACAGACCAGCCCCCGCTGGATGCCAACCCAGTATTTCAAAGGGTGATCTGGAGGTAGTTGAGGTAAAGGGTAACCTCATGATCCCACGTCGAAACTCCACAACCTGATGCAGTATATTGTCATACCCAGGACAAATTATTATTGTTATTACACTCTTAAACTATTAGTATCATCACTCTATTTTATGCATTGATTTCAGTATTAGTTATGCATGTTCTTTGAAGCCAGCAAAGTACCAATTACCTGTCAGTGAGATTTGTATTTGTAGATTTAATAATATATTGATGAAATGAAGTTTGAAAAAAATCGTTATTGACTATCAAGTCTCACTTGCAAAAACAGCTTTTGTGTAACTTCCCAAATTAGTTGATTGTGAAAATTGTGTCGTTTTTATGTCAAATTTTGGGCAAAATGACCAATGTTTGAAACAACCCCCCTTCTTTTAAAAATAAACCTAGCTGAAGGCCTAGTACTTGAAGTTTCTCAACTTTTGGCCACATCTTTGCTCTAAAGGTTTCTCAATTTAGCGAACTAAATTATTGTGAAAGTGTACGCAGAGGGTGAATGTGGCAAACTATTTGACCTACAACAAACAAAATGCGTCAGTACGAGTTAAATTCTAAAGCAATGTCATATTCGCATTGTTTTGGTACAGCTTTATGTTGAACCAGGTAACAATTTCAATGTGCTGTTTGTATAAAGTTTCTTAGCTCTCTCCTTGTAGTTCTAAAAGTCTCATAAAGTGGTATGTTATAAAAAAACGTGTCCTTCAGTGACTGGAAGTTTTGCTGGCATTTGTTTTGGAACCTGTGATAAGAACTAGCACCCTGACAGCTGAAGCTACTTCACTGCATAAAAAATGAAAAAAGCCCACTTTAAAATTGTGAGTTCTTATATGCCGCTTTTTCCTGTAGCTGGTGCTGTATGGACAGAAAAATTTTATTATCAAAACACATGCATTTAGCATTTTTCTATGATTTTTGAAATGCAAAGCTGAGCTGCACTGTTCTAGCAGAGGAAAAGTCCACTCTTTAGTGCAGTTTCCAGATGGACTTCTCATCATGATGTGTTAATAGAAGCAATGACCGAATCCAGAAAATGTATGTAAAAGTTGAGTGCTGCTATATGGAAATCGGACCTTGCGTTTGCTTCTATAGCTATACATCTCATGTACATAAGAGAATTCTTCATTCGTCACTTAGTAGACCTTGCATAGACCGTGCATTATAAACATGCACTGTAAATAAGGACAAATGGTTACAATACAAGGATGCGATGTAACTGATCAATGTTCACATGGTAGAAAGGTAATCCTCAGTTTGTGATATATGCAGGTACAATACTGTGCCTTTCTAGCAGGTCCAATACTGACCTTGCTAGCGGGTACATTTTTCTGATATCAAGCACAAAATTGCATCGGATAACTTCTGCAAGCAAAAACGCAGGTTCCATCCTCTACATCGTGTCGTGTTGCCGTGGGCAATTCCTCCCTTTTAAGACATTTCTCTAGGAAGCACCCATGAGACATAACAATTCATTCTCAGGAAAAACTACACATTTATCAGGAACTTACTCATTTCAAAAATATTTGCATCCACTACAAAATAAAGATACAAAATACTGTACGAGTGCTGAAAAAGGTATGACTAAGGCATAACTACACGCTATTTTCTGTAAGAAAGTATTTTATTAGAAGCAGTACTTGACTGTATAAGAGTAATGATAGTTCAGTAGTGAATTTTGTAGACACAAGAACGTTTGTAAGTGCTTATGCATTTATAATTAGACTTACCTATTCATACGATGTTAGATACGTCGTCTCCTCTCCAACGGCGCAACTTATGTTATTTACTAAGGCCCGGTTTCCAATGACCCAGATATTCGCGAATACGGAGAAAAATTTGTCAAATGCGGCCTTGCGTTTCCACCGATGCGAAGATTTTGGAATACGCTGACTGGAGCGTATTTCTCTGCCTCCAGAGAAATTCGAATACGAAGCGTATCAGTGGAAACACTCTTGCCTGGATATTTTGGAATACGCTGCAACACCAACAATGATTTTTATTAAGTTGGCACCAAAATTCTTGAAGTGTATTGGCGAGGCCAAGAGAAATAATCTCAGAAAGATTCTTTGTCGTTTGATTTGCACTTGACCAATGCTCCAGTCAATCTGGCAGGAATATATGTGTACTTTATTGGACTATGTACCTGTACCCAGTCAATGCCAATTAACATCGATTGTGTGCATTGCACTCGATTGTACAGTTGAAAAGCAGCTCAGCCTCGTCATCAGTCAAAACAAAAGAAGGTTTATCGCCAATTTTTGCTTTTCTTGCTGACACCTTGCTAAGTTAAGCATTTATAGCAATGATATCTCATTTTTAGGCGTAGCATTGGCCATTTCCATCATGAGCTCATTTGTAGAACTCGCGGAAACACCTTCGCTCATATCTGATTGACGTAATATGTCTCACGTCAATGTGAAATATCCGGAGATATTCTTCCTTACTGGGTCAATGGAAACAGGCGAAAAAAGATATAATGAAATTGACTGTGCTCTAATACGCTACCCAAAAGATAAATTTTTCTCCGTATTTGCAAATACCTGGGTAAGTGGAAAAGGGATCTAACATTTATCATTTTCTCAAGGGAATATGGAGCTTTCTAACTTTTCAGTAATGTGCATGGGAAGCACATATTAACTCAAAGCTGTTTCCTACGAAGATCGTTAAGAATGTTGTGAAACTGGAAGCACGAAGAAGAAGTTTCACTTCTGAGGTCTAATAAAAAGCTTTCTTCTTAAAAGCGTGTATGACACAAAACTTGTTTATCTTCGAATGGAAACAAAACCTAATAATTATTCTACTAAATTGTTAATAAGAAATTCAAAAAAACATTATCAATTTTCAATAAAGCTCAATAAATCTAAAGAAAATAATTACTAGAACAACAGTAAATGACTGGCTCCTCGTATCTGAAATGGATAAGCGGCGATGAAAATTGAGCAAATTCGTTGTGCCATAGGATATGCTATAATGCACGTAACTGCTTCATTTGCATAAATGGCGGGTTCTACAAAAGGTGGGGCCTTCTATTGTCCCAATTAAGTTGGTCATGTGCTCGTAAAAATGCAACGCCAAGCTCTTCAATCAGGTAGGGACCTTAGCTCTATACTTTCCCCACTCTGGAGTTCATGCTTTCCCCATGCCTCTGTAGTATTGTGCTATAAGATCCCATTAAATCGGAGATGACATAAGGTATGAAAATATGCAGTATCTTCTAAACTACGAACTTCTAATATAATGCCGAAGTAACTAACTATCAAGGCAAACTTTCCATCTCAGCACGATGAGCCAAAGAGAACACAGAACTGTTCTTATACCAACTAATGGAACCTTAACATCCTTCTACGTGATGTAGCATTTAGTGGTTATAGATTTTCTGTGAGGGTATCTAACTAGCTACCTTACATAAAGTAATGGAAGCAAGACAACTGTCAGATAACTCATAAAGAAGGGGGATATGTGAGGTATATAGGTGTACTTTGTCTGAACAGAGAATTTAGGTATACCTCCAAAACTTAGACAAAATAGTCCCTGCAAAGGGGATGATGGTGGAGGGGTGGTACATCAATGGTGCAAAAGGGAACAATGACAAACTTGCACGAAGCCATTTCACCACTACCTGCGAAGTGAGGACCTGCAAGATTGTCATCAACAAACAGAGTTTTAATGTTTCAATCATAATTTGGGACTTGCTAAAAGAATTCTTCACACTTTTGCTACTAGTCTAGTGCTAGGATAAAGGCATTGGTTCTGGTAACATGCCGAAACAAATCTTCTTGACCGGGTAATGCGAATAAAGTTAAGTAGGCAACATTTACTTGATATACAATCCCATAAATTACTATTACGTCAATATAAGTTGCATAATTACATCCATAACGACTATCATACATCAATCAAATTAAATAATAAAGAAACAACGCTTAATTCTGTTATTCATTAAAGACTGAAAAACACATAAATTACTGTTGATGCTTAGGAAAGTTGAAGTTATGTTCAGTAGAAACATACTCTGCACTTTGATCAATCAGCATGATTTACGATTATCGAATGCACGAATTAGGGTACAGTATGCTGGTACATAGGGAACAAAGGCAACAATCAACTGGGTATCAAAAATTACATAGTAATCCTTTAACAATCATATCAAAAACTTCTGGTGAATCACATCAATAGAAATGCTTTACTGGAAGGGTATAAACACTACCACATGCACTGAAGCTTGACTTGGAATTTGCAATTGGTTGGGGAACGCCCATAAACTATGTGCACTCTAAGGATCGATGGGAGGATAAGTTAAGAAGCACAATCGTGTCTGCAGGATGGGTGGTTCTATCGCCTGAACGCAAAATTACCATGGGGTAAGGGCAATGGGGTGAATATGGGCAAAATATTCAGGAAATAGCACAGAAAAATTCGCAGATGATCCTTCACATGGAAAGAACATATAATAAACTAGGCACCATGCAAATGGAACCGAGCGGGTACAGACCGTTATATGATAGGTTCTAACGTCGTATGGTTGGAAAATTTTCGGCTACGTAACCCCCGGGTGACAGCATCGCTCAAAATTGAGTTATTTCATGCTACAAAGGCTTTGCATATAGTTTTGGTGCAAAGAGTAATAAAGAGCAAAATTCATAACCAAAACATGCACTAGCTATACGTTGATACTGAAAGATATATGGCAATTTAGAAAGGTAAAAGGGCGTAGAGGGAAATATAAGAGCGTTCAAGTAAAGTTCTATACTTCTCAGATACTAGAGGCGTCTCTGTCTATTCTAGATAGCTTCTAGCTGAATAATACTATTCCAATAGCATAGAATAATATACTCTAATAGGTGATTTTAATTTTTTGCAAAAAGATATTTAGAAAATACCACTTGTAGCAATTTCATAACAACATGCAAAAACGTCCAGGGCAAATATCAGGTAAGCAGGTAAAACATGAAAGGTGCCGTGTATGTATTACCCCTCAACACTACGACAACCCCTTCATGAGTTCAAATAAAACATAGTGTATATCATGGTACAACCTATTTCTAACGGTATGGCTTTTCTTGATCAGCACAAATATAAAATTGTGACGTAGCAAAGCGACTTCAAGCAAAAATGGAAAGCTAGTTCTATCTTAGAAAACTAAGTACGAAAGCAGAAATATTTATGAGCAATTTGTCATTACTCTATAGAAAAATTTATCAACAACTACGACAGACCATCTACACACTTTGAACGAAAATATAGTATACAAAAAATAAGCTAAAATTCACTCAACTTAAGAATAAATTATATATAATGCAAGGTTCAAGCTTTACTAAGACCTAGATCTTTTGCCTATTGTTATATTTCGTTACAAACTTTAGAAACTAAATTTATTGCTCTCCTCTGATATTTTTGTTTGTGATGAGGAAGCACAATAACAGAGATTGAAACTTCTCTTGTGATTTTCAGGCTATTTTATACCTTTAATGGCGAAATAATTCAATACAGTAATGTCCCACAAATAAGAAACATGAATTTAAGAACCACAGACTATGATTCTCGAAACAACATCCTATTTTATAAGAAACTTTTGAAGGTCTGAAAGCTTCTTTGTTTCTTGATAAAAAACTTATGTATACATTAACCCTTTGGAGAGCAAAGCAATATATAAATGGTGTATAAACCGTTCTGCCTTTGCACTATAACAATCAGTCTATACAACACTAGTAAGCTGATAGTGGCATAACATGGTTCTTCTAATAAGAAACTTATCCCTATTGTAAAGCTTCTATCTCCTTTTATAAGAAACACATCAGACCTGAAAATGAAAAGGTTGTTACCTATATGCACAACATTGGTTAATCGAAAAACGTAGAGTGTCGTGGCTCAGCAAAAATCGGATATTTTTATAAAAGTGTGTAGAGATATTTCCAAAAATCAAACGCCTAGAACTAATGAAAAGGCAATGTATCAGCGTATTACTGCTGATAATCAGCTAAAGTATCAAAACAACGCAACATCTCTGAATTCTAGATGGAAAACCGTTAGTTTAACAACGATGTTACAAGATAAAACATTTGGAGTAAAAGCAATAACTTAAAACTTAAAATCTGATACGCATTTACTCTCAAGTACCGAATAATCGTCCCCCTAATGGCTAATTTTCCAAACTTTTTTAACCCTAGCGCATATTCCAGTCCCTAATTATTAGCTTAAAGGAGTTCGTGCAAGATATAGAGATTCTTCTGCACTTGTTCAGTCAAATCAACAATATTTTCTGTCTCAGACTTCTTTTTATCGTATGAAAGAAAATGTGAAATTAGCTCACCAAAATATATATGGCTTCTATTTTTCAACCCCCCCATTTATTCCAATCCCCAGATCATTGCTCTTTATCAAATTTTCCAGTCCCCAAATTATTCTCATCCCCAATTATTCGGTACTCCAGAGTACCAGTCTCGACAGATCTATAACCATATAACCGTCCATGAGGGGTATACCTCTGCGAATTTTGACATCACTTCAATTCTAGGAATGAAATGGCGCAAGGCAATTATAAACTAAATATAAAAAAGAGAATAAATATGAATGGAATAGGTCTGCTAGCATAAAAGGATAAAATTCAATAAAATGAAGAATTTCATTGCAATTCAGAACCTACTAGAAGATTTGAAAATCAAGTGTAGTCAATGGTTTACGTCACACATTACAAAGCACAAGGCTGTATGACTCTAAGAACACATTTGCCAAAAGAAAGGTAATGCATAATCTGCATAACTAAAAGCATGAATATCACTTATTTCAAAGAACAAAAGAAAACAAAAGCGATCAATGTATCAGTGAAATTAGCTACATGAAATTTAAGGAATGGTTCCAATTGGGAAAATGGATAATTCTACAGCGTCTTTCTCTGACAATCTTAATAGTATTGCCAAAGTTAGCAATATATAGTGTGGAAAATGTGCCTTGCAACAGAAAGAAGGTACGGAAAATGAAAGCCGTTCATTGTAGTGAAGGAAAAAAAGCTTCAAGGCAGTCATATTTCTGAAAGGATGAAAGTTTTGCACATCTCAACCATCAAGTAAGTACTGGATTGGGCAATCATCTGCAGTTATGATTTTCAAGTTAATGGTCTAAAAATAGCATTCCTAAATATAGTTTTCTTTCGAAAATATAAACCAAAACTAGAGATAATCCTTCCCAGCAACAATATTGACATCATAGACCTAAGAGAGACGCGCCTTGACAAAGCCGTTCCTTTCTATGTAGCCTCTATCGAAGGATATAGTCTTTACCTCAAGGACAGAGAATGTAATGGAGAAGAGGTTGATATACACATCAAAGAAATTTTCCCTGAGCCAAAGCTCATGATAACAAGTGATGAACTTGAACCAATAGCGCTAGAGGAATCCCCTAGTAGTTTTGCAAGGTCCTTCCATGTTATCTGCTGGTATCGCCTTCCGTCTGCCTGCGCAGCATTTGAAGAATTGAGGAAATTATAAAAAGGCTTGAAAAAGAAGCAAAGGAAATAATCCTGATAGAAGATACCAATTGCGACTTCAAAAATTACAAGAATTCAAACTCTAAGAGACTTAAATTAATTTAATCTGAATATCAACTCGAACAATTAATTAAGCAATATACACGAGTTGCTTTCACCGCCGCTGAATCTGCTGGGAAGAAAGTAAGGCCCTAATTGCCCATTTCTCTTCCAAATTTCAAAAAACTACACTTGATACCCTTTCAATACTTGCAAGACATGTTCTGGGAAATAATGGAAAATGCCAGATTCAAAGACAACTGGTCATGTGACTGGCTGAACGTTGAATACATCATTCAATTCGATCGTTCGGTTATTGCCGACAAAATAATCAACGAAGATCATCGCAATTAAATTATGCAACAAGGTATTGCAAACGTGTGCAAATTCCTAGGCGTAATCTGAGCATGCAAAAAGAGCTATCGATATTCTAATGTACAATTTGGAATACTATTCCAGCTGACACTAGGGAGCTCCGGACAATTGGTTGCCTCAAAAAGAAATTAAAGGATTTCTTAAAGAGCTATCACGTCACATCATATCAAACATAGGCAGAGACAACATCTGCATATCAGTATCATGGAAAATTGATCAACAACATGATGGAAAATTGCTCTACTTGGATAGGGGGTTTCTACTAACAGTCACTGCCCGGAGACACACACAGCCCGTGCAAGCACGGTCCAACATACAAACTCATGTGTCAAAAATTTCTTTCATATAGAGTAGTGCCTCATTATGGAGAGCTTTCAGGCCTCCCACGCCTCTTATATGTAAATTTATTTAGGACTTTAGGACAAATACACTGAAAATTTGGGACATTTAGGACAAATTTTGATGCCATTTTTAGGACAAATTAGGATTTTTGCCTAAAAAATTAGGACATTTTAGGCCACATTGTAGATTCCTAAGTCATTTATGACGTGTGTATTGCTTCGAAAATCAAACACAGTTTAGAAATTCAATAGTGTGTCTTTATAGAATATTTAGTATTAAAAAGAATAATAACCAAACCAAAGCAAATTCAAAGTAAAAATTCCAAAGTGGAGTGTAAGGCTTTTATACTTTTCAGACAAAAAAAATCAAACATAAATACAACACCCTTTACGTAAAAATTAGCTATAAAGTAACTCATTGTTTGCCATCATTTTGTAATTCCTTCAACCTCTTCTTCAGAACGGCTTCTTCAGATAAGAGTTCAGCACGACGTTTAATCCCCATTTCGATTTTACTTTGTGCTCTTTGCAGGTCTTTTTTGGAACTTTGCTTTTTGGACAGAAGTTCTTTGAAGTCTCTGTTACCCTCTTCAACGCTTTCGTCAGCAATACTTATTCCGTTTTCAATTTGTGATTGAGAGCTTCTTACGCCTTCTACTTCCTTAACATTCTTTTGCTTAGTTTCCAGCTCTTTTTCTTGATCCTTTTTCTTCTTTTCTTCTTCTCTCTTTTTTGCTGCTTCTTTTTCTAAAAGCTGGCGCTTCACTTCTAAATCGGCTTGGTATCGTTGTCTTGACGCTTTGACATTCTTGATTATTTCCTTTGTGATGGGGATGTCAAGAAGAGACGGATAACGCAAGATAGCATCTTTCACAACCCTTATTGCCTCAATAGTGTCCTCTTTTAGGGAATGTCCATGGATATCCAGTATATGCTTATTTATGGAAAATCCATTTTCTGGGGCACTATTTCCGTGGGACATCGACAAAATGCATTTCATTACAGCAGTAAGGACAGGGAATTTAACAGTAAGGCTGGAGTCTCTAAGTCCTCCGAAATGAAGCACAGCTTTTTCGACGTCAAATTTGTCCTCTTCAGGTGAGAGGTTTTCTAGTCCTGCGATCGAAAATGCGCTTTGCCAGTAAGAAGTCTGCTTTCGCCCTGAAGTGGTTGCCGCAGTATAACAATAATGCTCTTCTTTGATTTCTTCGGCTTGGTAAAGTCTCCACTCAGATCTAAATGCATCACAGACTTCTTCAGGTGAGCTTTTCTTTGGGAAGACATTTACAAGCACTTCAGACAGGGCTTTTGTTAGATCTTTAACATTGTTGGTCATGCCTTCTAGAGCGCCCTTTTCATTCTTTTTCTGAATATTGATGTAAGTACAGTTATGAAGGAAGGAGTTAAATGGCAATTTCTTTTGAAGATCTTCTGCTGTCAAACACATAAACTTTAAGCAATCTTTCCGGAACACTTCTTCTTTTTCTGTCAACTCCAAAGGAGATGGCAGGAACAAACTCTTCGCTTTACTGCCAATATCTACCATCTTTAGCGGCTTGGTCATCTTCTTGCTAAAGACATCAAGTTCCAATAACTCAATTGTTGGTGTTTGTTTTGTAGAACCATCTTCCTTTTGAGATCTTAGATGTTTTGTCTTGACAAATTTTGACATTGTGCTCAAGAGCAATTTCTCCATCTCTTCGTATAAGATGTGGATGCGTGGTTTCATTGACTGGAATTTGGTTAAGAACACTTCCGAATCAGTGGCAAAGAAGGCAGTGAAAGAAAGATACTGCAGCGTTGATTCATTTTCCAAAGCTTTTTTGATTCTAGCATATCTCACTGTCCCTTGTACCGAGGCTTTAAAACTTGATGTGGTAGGCAAAAATACCAGGAAATACTCTTTCAAATTGGCATACTGCTCTATCAAGCGTACAAGAACTCTCCGCAATGTTACCCATCTTGTAGTACTGCGTTTGAGGGCATATTCCGCTATAACATCAGTTACCTCTGCTATCTTTTGATAATCTGCCCGGCGACCTGCAGACAGTTAAAGAAAAAAGTGGATATCAAGGGCAAACTGGTCCACATTAAATTGGAGTGAGCTGACCCCTTTCCTGAATGCGTTGTGTACAATATGAAGGGGACATGTTCCGATATCGAGGAATGTTGTGTTCTCAATGTTTTCCAAGAGTAGACGTTGAAACTTTTTGTTCACATTAGGTCCATCCATTCCTAAGTGAAGCATGTATTTGATATCAAGACCAACCTTTTTTATGAATTCACAACAATGTTCCACAAGTTTTTCAGAAGGAAAATGGTCTACAAATAACGAACCACAATATGCCATGGTTACAGCATCAAAACGATCACTCCAATATTGAACATAACCATCGTATTGTTTTTTTATTTGAGAGGTTGTGGTCTCATCAAACTTGAACGAGAAAGGCTTTCCCTTTAGATCACTTTTGAGTAAATCTTGAAAGTATGGTGAAAGACCAAACTGAATCACATACTTCATTTTGGTTTCGCTCTGGCTGTACTTTTCCGCTATCTTAGAATCTGGAAACATTGTCTTAAACCTATCACCGTCACCATTTGCTGAAGCGAAAGACAAGTTTGAATCAACACACTTCAAGGCTTGAATAGTTTTGGCTCTGATTACTTGTTCTTCCAATGTCAAACTTGATGATGGTTCACTCATAATCATAGCATCTTCCTGTGTTGACTTAACAACAAAAGTTCGCTGACTTCTCTGACTTTTCAACTGTTTCAAATGAAATGTACCTTGCCCATGGATCTCCACTTGGGACTTTCCTCCACCATCGATGCGAAAGCTTTTGCTACACACAGTGCAGAAAGCTTTTGAAGGATCACGACTAGTACTTCTCAACCACTAAAAGTCTGTTTCCCATATACTGTTATATGTAGTTTTCTCTTTCCCACTTTTACTACACTAAAATAAACAGAAATTGAGATTTCACTTCAGGCAGCGTCTTCGATGCACCCCGGTGCACGTTTCTTTATTTTCGCTCGCTATTCGAGGATAGAATAGAAAATAAAAGCACTTATTATGTAAAGGCTTGCGAATTTAATGGTGTATTGCACTTTTTTGCTGAAGAACGATAAATGCAAAAAAATATCAATATTTACCTTTAACGTCGTCCTTTCATGTCCTAACTTCCACCGATGTAAAAGTGAACATATCAAAATGATCCTTGGTGTTCCATCTACCTCGTTTCTGTATCCATTTGAATGAGGCTATCGCAAGAGCGCGCGAAATCCTGTTTCAAAAGACGCAATGGCGCTTGCAAAATTGGCAAATTTGACGGAAAAGTGTATGGCCTAGCGGAAAGAAATAAAAAACCAGTTTTCTGGGGCTACAGCGCTCCTATAGTTACAGACGATATGTAGTGATGTATAAGGCATTGCTTTACAAAAGATACAGCTTTAAAATATTCAAAACAACGGTTAAAAGTGAGATTTAGAACCAACGATCCGATCAATGCGAAGAAAATCACTTGTCGTGCGGTCATGATCACGTGATTTACCAAACTACTTATAGTACTTATTGTAAACAATTGACTAAGAGTGTGAATGAGAAAAAAACTAAATTTTCAAATATTCCACAACTCCTAAAAGTGAAAAATTAAGACATTTAGGACATTTTGCCCTATTTTAGGACAATTTAGGACAAAAATATATAATTCTGAAAATTTAGGACATTTAGGACGATGTGGGAGGCCTGAGCTTTGTATACAATTTTTACTGTTTGTAGTTGTTAGCCACCCGAGCTCTTGTATAAGCTGCTAAGAGGGAGCGTCAAAACAACTGTTTGTAGCCACTCTCAATGCTCGATCTTCTAGGCTTTGTAATTTCTGTAGGGCAGAATTACCTACACGACGCCATTCTGGACAGCAGTATCTGAAATGAGTCTCATTAAGAATAGTGTACATTTTATGAGACTAACAAGTCTCATTAGGACTGACTAATTTTCAAAGGGAGATATTGTTTCCTATCGATAACTTTAGACAAATATTTGGTTATGAGCAATACATTCTGGCCCCTATAAAAATACTGATCAAATTGCAATCACAGATATTTGTAATTGCTGCTAATGAAATAAGTTAATCTCCAATAGCCAGAGAAAGCTTAGGGTTGCCAGGTTGTTCAAGAGCGTTAATTTTATATTGGCTTCCTATCAAGAAACTTTGCGTTTTGGTAACATTCAAAGAAAGCTTGCCTTCATTTACAGCATTGTTTCTAGCGCATATAGATTCAGCGGAGTAGGAAATAATAGTGCCACTTACCTTTGAGAACTTGAACGAGAGAGGTAGGTCATTTGTACATATAAGAATAAGTAACGGATCTACGTACGATCCTTGTGGAACGCCATACTTATGTTCATCAAGTTAGATACATGCTCATTAACTTTACAGCACTGCTTGCCTTTTTGAGATATGATAAAAACCAAATGCATTCTTGACCTTGTATGCCATATACCTGCAATTCTTGCAACAATATCTGATGGTCACCTGTATCGAAAGCTTTCTTAAGATCAATAAATGTTGATGACGTATATTGCCCATTATCTAAGTTAAGGTGCCAATCATTCGCACAATGCCACAGGCTACTCACGGAGTGGAGAGCTCGAAATACGGTACAAACGCGAACCTACTACATATTCCTGGAAGTAGCAAAAAGACAAGCTTCACATGCATGCTAGGTGAAGTGAAGGATGTGTCAAAATTTCATACCTTTTTGGTGTTTTCTGATCACCTTGCATGCATCATGACGATGTATTGCTGCCAAGGCATCATGGAGCGTGGGGATAGAAGCGTTTTTTCTTCCATTGAACGCATAAAGCATTTTACTAACACACTCGCTTCCTTTAAACATTTCAAAGTTTCTGATCTCCGTATCATTGAAACCAAGCTTGTCAGCTAGGTGCCTCCAATTTTTGCTTGAGTCTGGCGCCAGCAACTTTGCCAGTTCGTCGCGGCAGCCGAAACTCAAGTCCTCCATAGACGTTTTTGTCCACCGAAACGCTGTCAAAAAAGATAAATTCTATTAACATTTGTGAAATGTCACAGAATACTACAATGAAAGCGGGCACACTAAGCCAACAAATTCGATATCCTGCATTCATTTAAACCAAATAAAAAATCATTTTAACAAGATCTTTCTGTATACAATAATGTGCGTTAAGCACTGCTCTGAATTAAGTCGCAAGACTCCCATGAAATGTTTAGACAAGGCCTCCGCAAATAAAAGTGCGAGCACTACTAGCGCCGCAATTGGTATGGGAAATGGCACGCAGCAAGTGCACTCAAAAAGAAACTGAAAATAGGAAACGAACATCAATAACTTTTGGACAATACTAACTATGAGTAATTTTCCCGAGCTCAAAATTTTACATCTACGGCATCACACTTGCATCATTCTTAACTACTGAAAGGGAGGCACGTCAGGAAGCAGGCACAACTATTATTAACTATGGCACTTCTTGCTTGATAACATCGCCAAAGTGCCGCTTAGTAAATTATAGCTGAGAAGGCCTGAATTAGACAATAGTACACGAAAATCTTGCCACTTTATTCACAATAAAGTCATGTCTAAATACGTTAATAACAAAATCTCCGCTTAAATATGTTTAAAAAGTAGCGAAACACTTCCCTACTGCGGATCATTGATACAGTAATAATGCCTCCTTTAAATTGCCAGTACACTTTATTTTTGTTAATTGGTAGAACGGTGTCCTTTTATGCGCTGAAAACGAATCCGTGTATTAAAACTTGAACTATTAAGGGACTATTGACGCTGCTGTGTAGCACAGTACCGCGTAGTTGGGAATCTGGAAACTAGTCATTCTTGAAGTCATAGTGGGAACCCATATTCGTATCGCCTATACTGAGACACTACGAGACGCACGTTCTAAAAGGATTTTAGTTCATTCACTGCGATATAAACCATGTCTTCCAGAAAGTTTTCCTTTAAATATTTTTAGTCATAATGAAGTTCTTAAATTATTCCTAAATTTCAGCGATTCTGAGCCTTAATATTCCTATGAACGTAATTCTTAAAAACTAATCAAAATTTGTCTTGCATTGATATAATTACAAAAATTTAAAGATAACAACTAGACAATGACAAACTTGAAATGTAACGTAAACAGTTAAATATTCCGTGATGATCAAAAATTAATTCTTTTTCGTGGCCTACAATACTATGAAAATCCTATTTCCTCTCAATATTGCACGTTTCCTTGACTTTCCCTGATTTTCCTTGACCTGAATGACAAAACACCCTTTTGCCAGCCTTTGAACGACGGGAAAAACCTTTAATCAGCAAGTATGCAAAAGAAATTATCGAAGAAGCATCCCACTTCCTAGCACAGAAATTTCATGGAAACGTGAGGTGCACTTTACAGTAGGAACTTGTTCGATCATTCATATTTGCAGAAGAGATTCTGCAAACGAAAATTCTACTTATACAAAATGCAACTCTTATCTCGCAAGAGAAAGGATACTCTTTGTGCTTAATTGTAGTGTGGTTAAATTAATCTTCTCAAATTTTTCACTCTACAAATTATTTCATTACAAACCCCATAATACTGAAAGTTGAAATATTGAGGTAAGCAATCACTCATATCATTTTCAACCCCGTCATATTAGGTCTTTGAATTCACAAGAAATAGATAACATTGTTGTCAAATCACAACTCATTTCGAAAGCAAAAATTGAGAACATATATCAGAAAAAATTTCACTCGTTGAAAATCTCAAAAGCGTTCTTGCTTTCCTCAGCTGCAGTTCTTTAAACTCATTCCAAAAAAGTTAAAAGCAAACTA
>WIPJ01001788.1:0-18018 GCA_018155075.1 Cassiopea andromeda
ACTGACCAGGGTTGACGCTAGGGGAGGGCTAGGGGGATATAGCCACTCTAAGAAGCTGGAAACTATTTTCTCGGAGGTTTTGTCATTTAGAGTACCCGTTAACCGTATTTTAGCTCCCTCGTCGAAGGATTCAACCAACCGTCGGAAAATTCCTGGCGCCGGCCCTTAAAATTGACTTACCTTCCAAACTTTGATTAGGTAGCGTTACCACTAGCTCCTCACCAGGAAATCTTTACACTGGCAACCAATCTGGCTGGCAACCATCTAATCTGATCCTGAATAAAGCAAGGTTTTAAAAGCAAAAATGGCTATATAAACTTATAAGGTAACACTTATAATACAAGCACCAGCTTCAATTCACTTCAACAAGTCAGTGTGGTAATGATTTACTTGCAAAGTACTTCCCCGAATGATCGTTCCTCGATCAACCGTCCCTTCATAATCTGGCTGTTACTATTCTTATGCACAAATTGAACACAAGTCTGTTGAAAGTTGCTTGATTTCGTATCGATGGCCTATGAAAGTGCTTGAGGATCCCTCAATATTCCTCCTTAGTCGATCTAAGGCTACACTGGAGGCAACGATGGAGCAGGGGGGCTCAGATGAAGCTCAGCCACCTTAGTTATTTTATCTATGAGGTAGGAGCCTCCCTAATTATTCCAAAAAATTAATGACTTTTGCAAGTTTCCTAATTTGGCAGAAATGCCTAGTTTGGCAGAAATGCCTAATTTGGCAGAAATGACTAAGAGAAAATGGCAAGGTTATTGCTAAAGAGAATCTGGTTGCACATTCCCAGGATAGTTAACATCACTAAAGGACACACTTTATTGAGAAGGTTTTTCAACGGCTTCCTTTATGTTTAACTTTATCATAATATCAAGCATCTTCTTTCCAAAATGGCAAATTTTCTTCAATTTACTCTCTTTACAATTTTTACTTTTTTAATACAAGATTGTTTTAACCCCAACATTCTCAGTGAGCAATGCATTCAAACTGGCGCTTGCTAAATTGGGATACATAGATATCGGTCAAGCTCCATTCCAATTCTCGGTTCATGTTTCAGGCACGTTGGTGGTATTCCTTACACCGCGAAAGCTGAAGTATGTAGCACATGCAACATTTTAAGACCAGTCAGGGTTGGAAGAAACAGAATTATTTGGAATGTAATTCCAGACCTTAATGCCAGCATGTTGAAATTTTTATTGGTAAATTTACCTTTTTCTTCTGGAATATGCAGGTCTTCATCATATCTAGTATTTAATTTAATAAAGATGATCGAAGTTGGAACATTTTCCATAGTCATTCAAGACATAGCTTATGGACAATCTTATAGACCAAATCTCATCGATCAAAGCGAATATAGTTCTCAACATTTAGCCATTTTGTAGGCCACGGGTTCTTTAATCTTGCACCTCCAATAATTGATGGAGCACTATTTGCAAACATTGTGGTATTAACAGTTCGTCTGACGGTAGACTTGCCCATACTATGTTTCCGTAGCATAGGTGACTCTCAAACAAAGCTCGATAAACATCGCATAAGTTGGTATTGGGAAAGAAAATCCTTAAATTTTTCAATGATGACATGCCTGCTGTAAACATTCCCTTCTATGATTCAAATTGATTATTCCTTTTTAGCCCTTCGTCAACAATGCCACCTACAGCTGATTTCACACTGGATGTTTCAATTTGCGGCGCATTGAGTCACTGTGCCTCAAAATCGCATGTAGTGTGTTCACATACAATGCGTCATGATGCGTCTTTATGAAAACAATGTGTGCGTATAATTGTATTAATTCGATTTGGTTTTACGCATTAATTTTCGAGCTAACAATATACATAAACATACATACAAAGTTAACTAATCAACATCGAATAGTTTGATACAAAATACATAAGACTAAAAGCTTCTCCAAATCAAAATTTCAAAAACGAACAGGCGTTATATTTTGAGGGTATTTTACATAGGCAGGTACTGGCAAGCACTGCTCCTGCAAGAAAGTCCATCCCAATTTTTAATTAGTTTCTTAAAAGTTTTAAAATTTTCTTCTGATTTCAGTTCATTTGGTAGATTATTCAACAGCTGTGGTCCAATGGGCATCAAACTCTTAGACCGAAAACTTTGTTAGACCGGAAAACAAATTTAAGATCGCTACTAATCGAACTGATGTACTTCTTGTGTTGGCTTCACAAAACCAACTAGCTTAGTAAAAGAGCCAAAATCAACGGCGGGCTTGGTTTCGGCGATTGTGGGAGGCTCGCAATGAACAGGGACATTACGCAAATTAAGAAAGCAGAGAGGAGATTAGAGGATCATTCTATGCACTTCAAATGCTTCCGAATGCTACTTCCAACATTTGACGACCTGCTTCATTTGGTATACCCATTATTAAAAAGGCAAAGATCTCAATTTCTCGAGCCTTTGCCACCTACTCTGCTTCTTGCTGTTGCTCTAAGATACCTAGTTACTGGTGAAGGACAGTCATTATTCTCTTTGAACTTTATAATTGGAAGAAAGATGGTTTGTGAGAAATTTAGCGAAGTGCGAGAAAAAAATGTGGGATGCACTTAGTCTAACTGCAGCTACCTTTCCAGGCTGAGCATTATTTAATATATAAAGTGGTGGGAATATTCTCCACCAGCTCTTTCATTGCCCCATGTGTGGAACCTGTTTGCTCCACCACTTAAGTGTCCTTATGATTCAGTAACTTTTTAGATTTTGCCCTAATTGAAGCATTTATGAATGAAACATGTTTAGTTTCGTTGAACAGGTTTTAAATCTCAATTCATTTCTAATGGAACTGCTGCTTCTATAGCTGATTCCCTTTTTACTCACAATGCTCGAGATGGGCACTCTTAACTAGTAATGCGTTTTCTGCTCTGCGGCCTATTCTAGTGGCTTCCAAACTGTGGTGCGCGGTCCCTCAGTGGACCCTGAAGGGTTTCCGAAGGATCGAGAAGCTTCTGAAGCTTGCAAGGTGCAGAGCCACATTGATAGACTTGTGGATCCTTTTTAGCTGAAGCTATAAACTGTGACAACTCGGCACATTTATACTTTCAAACTCTGTGGGTGTTTGTCTGGGAAAGTATACTTATTACTACTTGGTAATTGAGATTTGCATCTTGCATCTAAGGGGAGATGGCCTTACTAGCAGTATCTGAGGAAAATCATTGAAGATGTACCAGCTATGGCGTAAATTGTTGGGAAGCATTGGTTATGAGCCTATTTGTGAAGTTTTGATTGAAATATCTTGAAAAGCTGCCGTAGTTGCTTGTTTTTAAAGCATCTTGTAATTCAAAATAGGATGCCAATTGTTGACACTAACAGGATCTTACAATAAGATATTTACTTTCCATAGCAATAACTTGCAATAAGATAATATTTGTTAATGTATCTTGTCCACCTCTGATTGTAACAGCGTCGTTAGCTATAAATTGTGAGCTCACTTATTTGGCTGTGGGTTTCAGACTTTGAATGTGAGACTTGCAGAAAAACTTCTTTAACCTAGATCCCTGCTGCCATGAAATTTTAAGTTTTTCAAAAAGACAAGTGAAAACAATTTGGAAAATTAGAAGTAGCTTGGCAATTTAGAAGAGAAAAGGCTGGGCACTCGTGAATTATAAAGAATTGTATATGAAACTATGATTTGTTTTTAGTGAGTATTTCTCTTCGATGAAATGCAGTAATCTCATGGCAACTAGGAAATTCTCCAAATCGAACTGATTTTGTATCCCCCTTGAACCATAAGCAATACTATAGTTGAGAAATGCCTCTGGTAACTAAAACTACTGAGAATTTTCAAATATTAATGCCACTGACAAATAACAGTGCTTTTATAAATACAATGAGATCATCTAGACAGCATTACAGAACAGCATGTGTACAAAAATCTACCAACGTCAATACATATGAGTGTATATAAATACATGCAAGGCAGAACTCAAATTCTACCATCTGCCTTTAGAACCGGATACAACAAAGAGCATGAGATACTTGAGGCTAGCTTAAAGTTTGTCTGCTTAGCTGTATCGTGAAAAAAAGTCTGCAAAGTACACTAGTTTTCAATGAAAATTCAAAACAAATGCAACCCTCACATCTGATTTTGCATTAAATAGTTACATAAGGTATTAGATCACAGAGCTTGCTTCATGAAAAAGTAGAAAAGGGACTTGATTTGAAAAGCCGTATACATGCTGCATCGAATTATATTACTAAAGCAATGGCCGACAAATTAGTACAGATTAATTAGCAGAGCGCATGCGCTCTAGTTAAGTAATTTGAAATGGCACCAGCCTTATATTTCAAGGGTCCCCAACCTTTTTGAGCTTTGTAATTAAGCTCACTATGCACTGCCTTTGCCAGTTTCAGATTCCTCCAATACAGAGTCCTGTTTTGCATAGCACAGTTGAGCTTGTGCGCAGCTGTGGGAAAAGTGAACTTGCTAAACTACAAAAGCTTCAAAGTATAGGACAAACACCAGTTCCTTATCAAAATAGCACAGTACTTTAAGTTTTCATGCACTTTTCCGCAAGCACTGGCGACTCATTTGATGGTAACTGGGGCTGGAAGTTAGTGACCTCTATTGCATGGACATAACTAGTTTGATTTAGGGTGTGCTAAATCCACCGCGAAGGCCTCAGCACAGCCACCTAGTGTTTAGTTAGCAAAATTATTATTAGTCATTGCAGAACATTCTACAAACATAAATTGCTAATGTAGCTAAATTATTCTTGGAATGCTTTTCGTATATTTACTTAGCATGCTATATTTGGAAAAAGTCGGGTAATGTAGTTCGCTATTAAAAAACCACCGGATTGTGACTCAGCAAATTTAGGGTAATTGTTGAAGAGTGATGCATGATCGGAAAACGTGTCTTTTAATGAGTCATTTCTGCGTTACTATAAAATAAGAACCAGAAGAGAGCAAATTCCCTATATAGGGCTTGAGTCATTTAGTTTGTTATATCACTTCCCACTCAGTGACTATCACCAGTCATTCCATAGCTTTGGAGCTTTTCCAATACAAAGAGATTTGACCACAATTTGAAGATCAAAGATTTGGTAAAACTGCTTCCATCAAGACAGAGCCGCCAAGAGAGTTGAGATACCCTGAAACAAAAGAGAAAAGCACAGTTCCCATGCAAGCGAGGCAATCAGAAGAGTGGAAAGTTAGCGAATCATTCCTGGAAAGCGATTGCACTTGCTTTAGGAGGCCTCTTAAATCCTGATACTATGTGACCTAAGAGGTTATTAAATCTTAAGCCAAACTGCGGCATCAATGATAATAGATATGAACTTTTAATTGGGGAGTCCCGCAGCTGTAAGTTCTATAGTTAAAAGTGCATCTCATGATATTAAGAAATAAGTTTTACTATTACTAACGTTAATGTTGCTTTGCAGCTCCAAGCCAATATTGTGTTGTACTCCCAGCAGATTCGGTGCACCTAAATGCAGGATTTGTTGCGATGTAAAGCCCAAAATTATCTTCACCTAAGACGCTGCCTTGACTAGCATCAAAGTTGCAGTCCAAGCCATAATCAGAATGGCTGTCTGTATGGATGTGCTCATTGTTGTTCTGAAAAAATGCAGCGGTGGCGTGACTGATGCCGTGACCTCTGATATTTATATACTCCACTGTTTTGCATCCTGCACCATTATATGCTATAACATCGAATGCCTGTAGCTGAGCTTTCACGTAGTCACGAGTTATATTGGATTTGTATGTTGGAAAGCTGCATGTAGCGCGCCAAAATATTGATGATGAGCGAATGATTTCCATACGTTGTAAACTCAACCTTAGAAATAGAAATTCAAAATGGATATTTAAAAGGATTCACTTATCAATTTCAAATAATTTTCTTCAAAAAAGATAATATTTGTCATCTACTTACATAACTTTGACAATTAAAATAGGAAGACAGTTCTCGCATTAATAGAAAAGGTCCAAAATTTCTTACGTTGCTCAGAGGAAGATAATCGGAGAACAAAAAGATGGAAGAAAAAGCTGTCTACGAAGATTATTGCAGGACGTGCTAGTGACTGATTGCCATATAATTGTAAAATTCGTTACATAAAATCGGCAGCTCTATGCAGTGTATCGGCGATGTCGAAGAGAGAGCTTTTCCGGAGGGGGGAGCTGAACTAGTTGTTCTTGAAATTGGTCATATTCCAGTTGAAATTTCTCTGCAATTACACTATTTGCCGGAGTATACAAAGAAAAGCAATAGGATGCTTTTAAAGGACATATGAATATCGTTACGTAATACTCATTACTTAGTGAGAAGAAAATCACTGATTTCAGGCACAATAAGACGATCATCAAAACAATAATAAGCCGTTTTTCCGCGCACGCGCAGAGCACTGGTGGGCAAAACAATTACAAAGGACGTTGGATCTACTGTGCATTAGTATGCTGGAAATGCCTTCGTACGTTATGTTTCCGTTAAAGAGCAAACGAGATCTTCGGCACCTTTGTGCTGTGTCTCATAGATAGTCAGAAGGCACTAATGGCTGGCCATTGCCAATGTTTTGTACTTAGACTTGGAAGATAGATTACAGAAAGATAGAGACCTGTTGATACCTTACACCTTAAAAGTGAGTATTTCCCTAAAATTTTATGAGTATATACCTTCAAAACGCGTAGAGGTCTTTCGTTTTCTTATTTGACTGTAGTGCAAAGCAAATTAGTTGATGAAGCATGCTGCAGCGGAGCATACCTTCACCGTTTCACTCTAATTATGCTATCATATTTTTCTTAAATAGTCTCCTGCCACTATTTTCTACTTTCCTCAATCAGATACACTGTGAATGGACATGGTGCAATCCTTGATGGCATCTACTGTGGGTCAAAGTACGGCAAAGGAAAATTGGAAATTTACTATTAACCATTATATGTCCCCAGCTACTGTAGTTGGTTTTTTCAATTATGATTATTGCACCCTCGGCTATAAATTTTTAAAGTAAGTTCCCAACATAGGGGGTTATTAGATGAGATACTTTGTCCTGCAACTAAAAGCTATCATTCAGAAAATCCCAATTACCCCACATTTTGTATTCTCTTAATTTGGCAATGTTGCTTTGATATAAAATTGTGCAAGAAACAATTGCATTTAGTTACATTTTTGTTAGTTTTAAAACCTCCTTGTTTATTCCAACCCCTTCTTTATTAGTTTCTTGGAATTTTTACAAACCACCTTTTATTAAGCACCCAGGAGTAGTGATCCTTCAAAAATAAAGCCAAATTTTGCCAGAAGTAGCTCATCAAGATCAAGAGCTATGCCTAGATTGTGATTTATTAGCGAAGAAATCACAGCTACTAACAAGCATTTTATTTTCATTGGCATTCTTGCGCAACTGTTTATCAACTGTGCAAACTTATATGTATATAAGTATACTTACTGTAAAATTTTTGTGAATTGTACTATAATGAGAGCATTTGCAAGAACATTACATCAAAATCAGAGTCAGTATTCTTCTGTCATGACCATTAGATATTTTCTAAGAACATTTCATCAAACAGGTGAGCTTGACTAAAAATTCAACTGATGTATGGCAGAAGAACCAATATCATTAACAATGTGTAGACTACAATAAATGGAATTGCTTCTGCCAACTTTAAAATCAGCATGTCCTATATATTGTTTTGTTTTCATATGAATTATATAACTACAAGAAATTAAACAAAAATTTCACAGCCGGTGTTCCAGTCTTGTTTTTTGACATGTGATCTACTCAGGGGACGGAAGTTTCTATTTCCTACAAGTGTAGCAGCACAGTTCTGATGTTGTAGTAACTTATTGATATAAGTTTAACAAGCATAATCCTTCAATTCAGCAACAGTATCAAAAATGGGGTTCCATGGAACTTTATTTAATAAGTATAATTTGCAATTTAGCTAGTGTAGAATTAAGGTTATGATGGCATTACTAATTTTCAAGGCTTTTATCCAAACTTTGAGCTATTGTTTCCTGAGCTGAGGTGGCAGTAATTCTTATTTTTTCATATGCCCAATGGCTTTCTACATCAATGATTTTCATGCCCATGTTTTGGATGACTAAAATATCATATGTGAGCTTCCCCTACAACTACTTGTTTAATTATTGTAGCATTGTGGCTTAATGTATCATTTGCAATAGTGAAGTCATATACCAAAGGCTGGAGAGCTAGAAGAAACGGAAAGAGGTCCAGATAAATAATACTCTTTTAAATCATGAAGGAAAGCTGTTGTGTTGTACCAGCTGCTACAAAAGGAAAGCATAGAAGGCCTTTGTTGTCAGGGGGCTTAGTTTCAGAAAATGCTTTAATGCTACCCGGCATGCCAGAAGCACATCATGGCAAGGGGGCAGCTTTTCTGTGGGGCACTATGTCACACTATTCATGATCAAGCTCTTAATTGACTGCAATCAATAACAATAGTTTGCTGGATCTGTGGATTTGAGCCATAAAGACTTTTGTTAGAAAATTTGTTGAACTGAGATTGTAATAAAAGGTGATAATACTGTAAGAAACTTGTCTAAAGTCATGCAAACAATGTTGAATTTCGAAGCACTTGAAGTCATATAAACGCCGTAGGATGACTTTTGCCAAATTGAAGAGCTATGATACTTTGATGGTAGTAATGTACTTTAAAATATTCCCTGATCTACCTTTTTCAAACAAAACTATTTGACGAAAAGGGCTTTTTGCCTCCTTCAGGGAAGGAGGTACCAGTGCCACTGTTCTGGCACCGCTGAGTGCCATATTTTCTATGTCATAGGGAAATGCTTTTTAAGGATATACTCCTTCTGGCTAACGAATTCTCATTGAAACATTTCATCTTGCATCAGATCTGAGAAATTCATCCAACTCTGAAGATTCCAATAGGCCACAGACCCTTAGCAGTAACTAATGCCAATACCAACTTACGAAAGTCAACTTAAACGTTTGAATGCAGTTGCACTATTGTACAGTACACCATATTCCAAGAAGTTGAAATACTGCCTAAATAGGAGGATGCTGCATGCACAGAACTAATATTAACTGTTGAGCTAGCCCAGCAATCTTGGCAGCAATATAGAAAAGGCAGATCTTGGCATTTAGAGAAAAAGACTACAACAAAAACTGTACTTGTATCTCAAAAATTAACTTCGTCTAGAGGTTGGATCCCGAACAGAGGTTGGGCTCTTCGTCATTCTAAACTATATAGCTTGCATTTGGTCCTTTTTTCCGCAACGCAAACACTACAAAACTATGATCCGTGTTAAATATTTAGAATTACAGAAGCTGCTTTCCAAATTATAAGATCATGAAATGCCACAAAATCTGATAAATGAGCAAGAAGTAACAGAGAGTCGGTACACTGCTATGCATTGCAACCACCTTTATTGTTCTGTTGCCAACCACACATGACCTTCTTCATGACGTAAAGATGATCATTCTTATACAATGTCGAAAGTTTAAAGATGACATCGCATGTCATTGAGAAGGAGCACATGACGCACTATCATGCTCCTATGAAACAGATTTCATAGATGTCAAAAATGGGGGAATATGGAAAAAATGTTGACTTGTCTTCGGCAGGCAACGAGATCTCTAAATAGAAAGTAATGAATGCAGATGCTCATTAGCTTAACAACGGTATGCAAGTATTTTTCACAATTTTTTCTCCCAATTATTTGACATCAATGCTCTCCTGTTCAACTACGCATGGTGTGGATTACAGTGAATTTCGTTTCATTACTTTTGTTTTTGTTATTACCAACTCAATCCATATAGTCTGAATCAGAAAACGACTAGGCATGATTACAATAAGTACCTAATAGACAAGATTTAAGCAAAAATAGATAAAAAGAGACTTTCCTACATGCTGAAGAAGCACAATAAAATAAATTGATTACGGAAAAGGTCCTTCAATAGTTTGACTAATCGAGGAGAGCCCTATCTGCATAAAGGAAAACTTGAAGAAGAAAGTTAAGGAATGAAACTAAATTAGCTAATAACGTAAATGAACCCGGTGGGCCTCATAAATCTACTTGCTAAGTATAGGACTGCATATGACGTAACGACATTTGGGATGGAAATCAGAAAAGAGAACAACAGAACTATGCTACCAGGGGATGGTAATGTCACCAACAGGCTAGAGATGGTCATTGATTGGGAAAGGAAGGAGCTAAATGGTTATAATAAGAATCAAGAGCCTCTAATACCCATGATCCACCATCACAGAGAATGGAATATCGGAAGAAGATATCAGATTCAAAGTTGGTGTTGTAGCAAGCACAATTATAAGAATTAGTGAAATCTGAAGCTTGAAAGGATTATCGTCAAGAGCAAAATTAAAATCGCAAAGGCTATTGTGTAGACGATGCGTCTTATGGGTGTGAGAGCTGGACACTAAGCGAGATGAGCATTGATAAGTCAAATGCTTTTGAAAGGAAATTCTACATAGAGATGATGAAGATCATATGGATGGAAAAGAGGACCAACGAATTGGTATGGAAAAGAGTGACTGAGACATTGGACATGACTCAGTAGTTGAGATATCTGATAAGGAAACAAGCTTTAGCAAAGACTATGATAGAAGAAATGGCAAAAGATAGGAGAGGAGGAGCAGCACCAAGACAGCAGTTGGAAGATAACTTGAAAGAGTAGTGGAGGATAGGGAATGGTGGCAACTGCTTGTGCATAATTGGGTGCGCCTATGGCCTGACGGCTAAGGTGCATGAAGAAGAAGAACTAATAGTATAGGAGTAGATAAAGCAGGTTTTCAAACAATAGGCAGGAGCAGAACCAGCAAATCGTATGAAAAGTCGAGGGGCATTCCATATATTAGAGCCAAAATATTTTACAGCTTTGAGACCACAGAAGGAAGAGATAAGAAATATGTGATGTCTCCAATCTACAATCCTCTCCGTGTGACCAAGGGTAATTGAGGGGATATCTTTTTCTAGGTGGTTAATTTGTAAATTGTTTTGATGGATATAGGATTGTAGCACTGCTGAAAAGGTGATATGCTCTAGACTATATAAGAGTACGCAGGAAAGACACAACTGACGTCCCAGGTACTGAGAATAGTAGAATGCATAGGGACCACCCACCCCCGTTGAAATGTAACATTTTGAGTCTTATGACCGCCCTATCAATGTTTTTGTTATTTGCTCATCTGTCATAGTACCCATTACTTTCATGAAACATATGATCACTCAGTCTAGTGTTATACTGTGAAAGAGTGATACCACAAAGCCACTTTTTGGTACAAAAGATGGCATTCTTGGTACATTTATGTAAGTGTAGAGACCAGAACCATTGTCACAACAATGTTTCAAAAACATGGAGGGTACATTGATACATAAGCAGTGTTAGATTTTAAGTTCCACCTTGATGTATTTGCAAGTACAGATACATTGAAAAATATCTCCTTTACATGACAAAAATAGAGCTTTGACCACCACATTCCTCCTATATTGTCGTAACAGTTCGTAGCAAAGATGACCATACCCCTTCACCCCTCAGACTTCTTGAATGGTCCCAAAAGAGTGATATTTGGTACATCAGAGAACTATACTATATGCAAGCTGAGCTAGAAAGCAAATTAACAAACATGATGCCGCCTAAGGCAGTGTTGAAAGATTAGGAATTGGAGTGTTCTAGGGAAGGATGGATTCAAAGGGTACTGGATTGAGAGCTTGCATGAGTCTCATAAGAGAACTGTATGCCAAATAGATATCAATCGGTGCAGATACTTTGCCTACGCTTATGCAGAATATAGAGCCAGAAAGACTGTGCAGAAGTAATCACGTGGGATATTATCGACCTATTAACCACTTCTTATAATATGGAAGCTGTTCACAGGGATGCTGGTAGAAGAAATACGTCCCCTACAGCTCATAAATTTTTTAAAAATTTTCACAACCCACCGCTGCGATTGAAACCGGTACTATATTAATTAGAGAATCTTAAACTTCTAATTTTCTCAAGAAAATGTGCATTTCACGTAACTTCATTGACACTTCAATTGCCAGTAGAAATTTGGGAAATCTTTCGATAAGAAATTGAAATAGGGAATCATGAAAAATTTCGAAACCATATTACCTAAGCCTAGAGCAGTACTTAAACTATTAACATTGAAAACGAGCAATAGACAAATTCGGCTCTGTTGTTGTCCAAAAGTCACGTGACTTGAAATGGGTGTTGACACTCTAGTGATCGTAGCCTAATTTGCTTGAACGTCGACTTCTACAAGGAAAGTTTGTTTGTTTATCGAAATGCCGCACCTTTGTTGTGCTTGAGGATGTACCAATAGTTCAGATGCCAACAAGAATATTTCCTTTCACAGTTTGCCATTAAATGACAAGAAGAGGCTAAGTATTTGGATAACAATGATGAAACGCGACCCAAAGTATTTCAGCATCACCAAGCACACAAAAGTCTGCTCCGTTCATTTTACCAAATATGATTTCATCGACCCACTTGCAAAGGTAAAACGTTTGAAATCAACTTCAGTTCCAAGCGGGTTCGAATGGACAACAGCAAAGTGTGACGGTGAATAAGATACAGCAGGAAGACCAGCACTTAAAAATTGGAAGCTTCTCGCTTACACGATGACGAAGCTACAGACACTGCGTCTGAGGGAGAAGGAGATGTATTATCTCCTGGAGAGCCTAGACTGCTATCACAAAAGACCCAGACCGTAAACGAAGACTGTGATGATGAGGTGGACAATTGTCCATGCACGCACGCATTTTCTCTCAGCCATCTCATTTCAAAATGTACAACAGCGAAAAAGCAAGAGAAATTATTTACAAATTTCAAAGGGTTTAGTTCAGAGCAGGGTTTTTTGGAGAGACTGAATTTTTGGTTGCCAAATGTAGACCGGAAAAACTTGGTTTATTGGGGCACAAAAGAAGCAAGTAATCGGCTACTTGATATGGAAAGGATACTTAACGATGAGGAGGATGCTAATAATAGTATGGGCTTGGGATGTAGACCCATAGAAAGAAAGATAGGCACCATCAACAACCACAAATTGCCTGTAAAGGATGAATTTCTTTTAGTGATGATGAAGTTGCGCATGGGACTATCAGATATGACTTGGCAGAACATTTCAATCTTTTCCAAAGTACAGTGTCAGGAATACTTATCACTTGGATGAATTACCTCTACATTTTCCTTGGCTCTCTAACGATTTGGCCAACTCGTGAAATAATTTTTCAAAATGCCCCTAGAGATTTCAATCAAAAATACAGAAATAATATTGTAATAATAGATGCTACAGAAATTAACATTCAAGTTCCAAGCTCCCTACAAAAGTAAAGTGAAACATACAGCAACTACAAAGGTCACACCACCCTTAAATGCCTTAGTGGTGTAGATCCCAGAGGTGGAGTGATGTTTGTTTCACAGTTATATGGAGGTTCTATTAGTGATAAAGAAATAGTAAGGAGATCTGGATTTTTAGAAATTCTCAAGCAGAAGCTGCAAACCTCTGAGATCCTACCTGGAGGCACTATCATGGCAGACAAAGGTTTTGATATTGACGAAGAATTAAAAGAGCTTGGCCTTTGTCTAAACATTCCACCATATCAGAAGGAGAAAAATTGTTTCTCTGAGTCTGATGTTATTAGAACACAGACCATTGCTATCCACAGGATACATGTTAAGAGAGCCACATGCAAAATAAAGCGATTTCGCATCTTACACTCAGTTATCCTAATAGCAATGATGGGAACAATTAATCAAAGTTGGACAGTGATATGTTTGTCGTCTAACTTTCAAAATCCAATCCTATCATAGTAGCTAAATAAGGGGCAGCGTGAAATTATTCTGCTACAAAGTATTTATAAAATGTCACAGGACAAATATCTTTTCAGAAAATTTTTAGAACAGACTGACACTACCTAGTCTGCAACAGATATATGATGGACTAAAGCTAAAGAACAAAAATTATGTTTAAAAAATTTTCATATCATAGACATATGTGAAATAACAGCAATAATATGCAAATTTGCAGTTATAAAGCATCTTAGAAGGAAATAAAAAGGTGCAAGGAGTTTTGCAAAAGTGTTTTTCCTCTGTTGACTGTGTATGATACAAGATTTAACATTATCCTTAATATTCATCTTATTATTTTAAGTCTTAACTGAGTGATTCACATTCTTGGTATTAATTATTCTACACAATATTGAAAATAAAAGTTGCTGAGTTTTGGCAAGATCTTTTTTTCCCAATAGTCTTTATAAAATTCAATTCTTCCAACACACATCTCATGACTTAGAAAAAAATACACAAAAGTCACACAACTTCAGGCCACTGAGTGCCATTTGGCCTTGCACTTGCTCAAAATAACCACAAGCATGATTCCTCTTTAGCAGATATTTCTCTTCTTAGAATAACAGGTAGAAATCTGGATCTGCTAGTGCCTCCTCTATGGTCTTGGCACGTTGCTTGAATGGGCACTTGACTTCTAATAGACCATACTGTGGGGTGATACTAGGATTGAAGACTTTGCCATCAGGGCTGGCTCCAATATAAGGATAGGCAGGGTTAACAACAATCCCAGCATCAAATACACAAAAATTTTTTATCTTCCCTTGCATCCTACTGGCATAAATGCTCCTTGCAAGCTTTTCCTTTGATCTGCCAGGAGCAATTGATGCTACTTTGGACAAATCTGGTGGAAAAAATATTGGATAGCATTGCCTCAGATGGCTTTTTATCCGCTGATTTATTTTCCCAAAGTTTGAAGCAGTTAGTCTAGTCTTGTGCTGCTCAACCCATTCTTTACAACCTCCCTGCAACACAGTTCTTTTCTCAAGCTCCCATGCCTCAGCAACAGTTATGCTTATTTTTCTTTCTACCCATTCTTCCCATTCTTGGAACATCACAATATTTTTATCAAAATATATGCCTTTTGGTACACATGAAACATCAGGAAAATGAAGGCAAACACTTGAATGTTCTACCATTTGCACTGGTAGACACTGAAACCTTGTCTTTTTCCTCCCAAAGTCGAAAAGTTGATAGGAAAGGCATGAGCCTATAGGAAAATCACCTAACGCTGTGTTAACTTGGATCGAGGGCTCTTGATCAGACAAATGATAAGAAAAGGGTGGTGGGTTTTCAACACTTTTGAGATATGAAATCTGCTTCATGATGCTGTCCGAGCTAGGAAGAGATTTCCTTCCATATGTAGCTTCATGCAATTTACACCTCATTGGATTTCTCATTCGCTCCTCAGTATTTTTTTCGGTGGCAGCATTTGTAAAATGAGTCCCCATCGCAGGAAATGAAGACATTTTAGTTGCCCTTGGTATATGCCATTTCTGCGGTCTGCTTGTGCAAGTACCGTCTATAGGGATAGATTTCAGTTCGCTGCATTAATAGTCATTGAGTTGGAAAAGGAGTTCAAAGATATGATTGCAGTGGCCCCCACTACCGGCTTTGCAAGAACAATGCGCTTTACTTACTTGTGCAAAACTAGCAGACTGTGCACAAACAAGTATTGTGTGTGGACGTCAGAACGACTATCTTCGGTAACATTTATTGCGATCAATATGTCGTGAACGTAGACCTCCTTAAAAGATTTCCAGCTCTTCGCTCCAGTGTCCCCTTTTCCTCCAGTAGCTAGCCAGTCAGTCCAGGTTCTAGGAACAAACTTAGGGGCCCCTACAAGTGATTTCGTCCAGCTATATTCACAATTGTCCAACAAATACAACATTCAGCATGAGACTTGCAGCACGAACATCTCTTCGAAGTGGCCATCTTTGTTTGAGTTCATATGTAAACGCCCATTTCAAGTCACGTGACCAAAGAGCCGAATTTGTCTATTGGTCTTATCAAGCAAGATTGTGGATTTGGACAGGCCTGCAGCTTTGAGAACTTCCATCATTATCTGCTAATTACATCAAAGCTATAACGGGAAATGCAATGAGCACCATATGCATATCATAGTTCATCGCCATATGCTTAACTAAGCTCAACTCTACAATATCCAAGCTTGTCCAAGAAGTTGATAAAAACCATTCTACCTGACGTAATGGATTGGAGACATGGGCTTATCTTTTGTTCATACTGGAAGACGAACATGAACTGAATCCTTGAGGGTGGCTGAATACTCTTGGTCAATTCATTGTAAAATTTGAGGAATGTAGGATTCCATTTTTATGTCGAAGGGTACCTATGCAAATAACTATCGAGCCTCTTGAGCTGCTTACCACTGGCTAAAAGAGCAAGCTGTAAGACAACCAACATTTTTGCTCTTTTCAAAATAAAGGCTTTTATGCGCTGTTTTGAAAGTTTCAAAAGTAGGATCCTAGCTTTAGGCGATTTTCGGCCTTGTGAAGTTCGATAGAAATAGATCCTGTGATTGAACTTTTGAATGTAGACTATCACACATGAACTTCATATACAATGGGGGTTGAGAATGTTCCTTGGCAGTGCGGTATTTTTAGCTGAAGTAGAAGCAAAGTTGCCAAATGTAAAGGAAAAACCTCCCAAATGGTGAGGTATGGAGAGCAGGAAAGATGCATATATCTAAAAATAGTCGAGCTAGGTGTGAACGAAATTTGGATGAAAGAAAAATATAAAAGAAGGCTCAGATTCCTTCTGAGATCAAAGTTGAATAGTAGGAACAAAGTTTGGAGAGCTTGGACCTGGAACTTAGATCTAGCTGTGCAAAGTTATTAAAAAGATTCAGACTGAGATGATGTTTTGTGCTGCACAGGAACAGGCGATAAGAACGAGCTGGATCAAATTAGCAAGTTAACAATGTCTAGTTTGGGGATGGAAGTTTTGAGTTGGAGGGGAGTAAAACTAGAAACATAGATTGAAACAAAATGAGGTTAATGGCTGTGCATGGTGCTTTGCATCAAATGACAATGTTGACATACTACACTTAAAAGGCATGATGGAGTTAGAGGAATCGTTAGCACGCAACGCTGTGTGGAAGGTGGAGAGAATATCTTGGGTTTTTACCTAAGGAATTCTGCAAAAAACAATCTAAGGAAGCTTTGTATGCATTGGAGAACTAGAACAGACAACACTTTTAGTAAGAGGAACTTTTAGTAACAGAAGGCTCAGGAGGTTAGGAAAAAAGATACGGATAGCTCATGAAAGAGAGTTTGGAGAGCTTGGACCTGGAACTTAGATCTAGCTGTGCAAAGTGAATAAAAAGATTCAGAGTGAGATGATGTTTTGTGCTGCACAGGAACAAGCGATAAGAACGAACTGAATCAATGAGCATACTGATAAGAGTAGTGAAATCCCTTCTGTAGAATGTATAGTAAGAGGGGAGAAAATATTCAGTCAGTGCAAGAAAGCAGTTCAGAGCATGTATGAATATATGTAGGTATCCAAGCTGGAATATGTTCAAATACGTATTTCACTGTATGTGTAACTTGCATTTCTGCATGGGCCAAGGCTGTCCCATGTGTTGCAGGTTCGGTTCACGTATCGATGCTTTACTTGAACATAACTTTTATACTTAACACAACTGAACTGTAAACGGTGCCTACGAACAACAACTAACAACTGACTAGAATTGATAGATACATAAAACAGCTAAGAGAACTAGGATTGACGGTTGTCAATTACCGAAATCAGTCAATGTCTTAATTAAATATTACGATATGGCACCTCACTGATCTGCTATTGCTGTTTAGCATCAGGGGTTCCCATCATGAACCCAACATATACAGTGCGCTTAAAGTAATGGCAAGCTTTTGAGAAAATGGAACGTTGATACGCTAGATGGTCTTAATATGCTCCGGTGGCTAGAAAGAAGCCCTGGACTTATTAAGCCTCCTAAGCTTTTATTGTGCTCCCAAGATTAGAGGATGGGTGTCCAGTAAGTGATTAGTCATTTTTTATGATACACCTAGCTAGAGTGTTCATGGTAATACCAACTACGAGAGCATATGCACAAGCAGAATCTTTATTTCAGTTATCTCAAGATTGCAGCCTATGCAGCAGCGCATATATATATATACATATATATAAATATATATATATATATATATATATATATATATATATATATATATAT
>WIPJ01001788.1:22701-62961 GCA_018155075.1 Cassiopea andromeda
AATTTCAGCTTCCCTTTAGCTATCAGGAGAGATTGATATTGTTATTTTGGCTTTTTTATTTTAACATTTCATCCTTGAAAATTTTGATGATAACAATTAAAAAGATTTTGCTTAATGATCTATCATTACTAAGAAACACGTATTGGTATTTTTGTTATGTTAGCTTTTAGTTTATTTTGTATGAACGAATCCATGATTTCCTCTGACTTCCATTTTAGGGCCTCTAAAACTTGAAGAGGACTTTTTGCTAAAGAAGAAATTTTGTATCGTTTGTAAATAGAATGAATAGAAGAGGCCACACACATGACTCTTGTGGAATGCTACAGTCTTTGAAGTTTTCCTACCAATTTAGCAATATCGTTTACAATTAGTTAGATACGGTGTTAACGATGTGAGTTCATATTGTATGGTACGATATACATCTAACTTAGCTAACAGTGCATCATGAATGATGGTGCCAAAAGCTTTTCAAAGATCCAAAAACCACCTCAAGTTTATCCAATTCTCATGCATGTTTATATACCAGGTATCGGATATATTAAAACACGACGTAATCGTTGAATATAGCTTGGCAAATGGATTCCAACATAAGAGATTGCTTAATATTTAAAATCTGAAAAGATGTCCATGGAATACTTTCTCAAGCAAACTTAGGCAGGTGAGAGAACCGAAGCAGATCTGCAATAATTCATTTTGACTGTTGTCTTGACTTGAACATTGGTGCTACTCCTGCTATTTTCCATATTTCAGGTAGTAATTTTAGGACAAGCAGGCTTGTCTATAGCTAGCAGATATTGAGTAGAGTTATCTTTGGATTTAACTTCAATTTAATAGATAAGGAGTGGCCTAGATTACTGAAATATTTGTTTAAAGCAGACATTATTTCTTCCTTAACTACTAATTGCTTGTTTTTATGTTCATTTAGTGCCTGTTCCTAAATAAAATACTCAAAAATTTTATCATTTGCTCAAAAATGCAGTTAATATCACAATTGAGTGTCACTTAGCAGAGTTGCTACCACAAACATCATTCCTATTTGCTGCTACAAATGCAAACAGACAAAAAAAGGTAATTCTTGCAAAACCTTATTCAAGAATAGATTTGTAGATTCAAAATTGCTAGAGTTATGCTAAAAAGCAGAAATTCAAGGGTTATTCACCTAAAAAGGCTTCAAAAGAAAATTCAGTTACAATTGATGATTCTAATATGATTTTTTCTAGTGAAACTAATCTACAAATCTATGAGGCTACTAAGAACTTCTTTCAGCTACTCGGCTGTATTGCATTAAATTAAATCTTTCAAATTTAGCAGTATCGAGTTTGAACTCAATTCAATTCAATTCTAGTTCGAAAAAGCACCATATCCTTAAACCAGTGCCGTAACCACCGGGGGGCAAGGGGGGCTGGAGCCCCCCCAATAATTTCTTGTTAAAATAAATTTTTTTTCCACTTATAATACTATCCTAAAGTGTGACCCGTTATAGCGTGTTTAGACGTTTGAAAATCGTAAAATTTTCTCAGCTCCTCCGCCTCAACCATGGTGAGGCCTCCTCCGATAGTGACTTCTAAGCCCCCCCAAAATGAAAATCGTGGTTACGGCCCTGTTAAACTGAATGGTTTTTGATCGCGTTTGATTGACTTTTAGTCCTAAAATCTTATGTAAACTGGTAAATAGACAGTCATTTAAAATAGGAGAATACAGTTATTTTTGGGTGCGTCAAAGTTAATCAAACACCCATGGAAAATTAGAGATAACAAATACGATAGTTGTCTTGAAATTTAGCTAGTCGATTCGAAAATAAAAACTAAATTATAATTCTTTCGTCGAAAGCAATTTCTCTTACAAAATAAACCACTTTTGCAATTTATTCCGCATTTGCTATGATCACATTGTGAAGTCCCCTGTTAAGAACCAACTTAATTTTTCTAGTTTTCCAAACTTCTCTTGTAGAAACAATCTTTTCAAGTTATTATATGAAACTAAACCTGCTAATGCTTCTTAAGTTTTTCTTAATTTTGCCAAAATTCAGCATGGCATTACTTATGGATATTTTTCTCATTAAAATGACATGAATATTTCCAAGCATCATTCATTAAGATGGCAAAAAGAAGCTGTTAAATTTTAGAAAAAGCTAGAGTGATATCTACCTTTCTGGCAGTGAACTCCAATATATCCTTCTGCACATGTGCAGTTGAAGCTTCCAATGTTGTTCTCGCATGTTCCTCCATTGAAGCAAGGCAAGCTATAGCACTCATCGATATCTTGAGGTATAATAGACATCTTCATTATTCAGATTATCAATTAACATATTTTCGCTCTTAACCTATTGTCGCTCTTACTGACAACTCACAAAAGTACAACATGGTTGAGTGATTTTTATCCCAATTACTTCTATAGTGGAAGTAACTGAAGCTAATGAGCTTTTTCTAATTAATAAAAATGTTCTAGTTCAAATAGAATATGAAACGTTAACGCAGGTTAATTGCTCTCTCAGATGCAATTTTCTATTTCATGAAATGTATTTTACCATTAGGACGCAGCAAATTTCTTATATTTTGAGAGAGAGCCAGAGCATGTACCCTCTTATGGCTGCATGACGTAAATATTAGCATAATTTGTTCCGAACATAACCTTGAGTACTCATTCAATAAAATGACGTTTTGCTGTGAATTACTCTTTTTCCAATTACCTACCAATTTCGCAGTTCTTTCCTGTGTAGCCCCTTTTACAATTGCACTTCCTTCCTTCTTTTTGGTTGATGCACTCTCCACCGTTTTCACATGGGTTACCCTTGCACTCATTAACTTCTAAAAATAGATAATGCGTTGAGCAATTTCAGTAAAAAATAACTTTCAATCTTTAATAACCAGAGGGATAAATTTATTACAGTTAAGTTTGTAGCTATGAATAATGGGTGGAATTGCTTTTCCATTTCTTTATTAAAGCTTTGAGAAGTGTCGGAAAACTATTAGATAAATTTTCATTTAAATCCACATGGGTAATTTGTTATAGAAGTTACTTCACCTGTTTTAGCCTCACAATGCAATCCAGCATTACTTGCATCGCAGTAAACACATTCATAAAATGGAGGAGAGCATGAATCTCGACAAAGAACTCCATTCTTGCACGGTTTCTGTGTTCTGCACAATGGGCCAACCTTTTTTGCAAAAAAGCACAGATTATACAATATTGCATCGTACTACTAACGAATATACAATACAGTGCTATATTCTCAAATCACAAGATATTTTCAACACTGAATAGCCTGACGAGGAACAGTTCTTAGCTTTACTCAGAGTACTTTGGGGCAATCATTATTTATGACCAGAGTGGAACATAAGAGAAAATTCCTTACTCTTTTAGGTGTGAGTAGCAAAGCTGCTTTTGAATACAGGGATAGGGTAAAAAACATACTTAGACATAAATGCTTAGTGTATAATATCAAATGTAGAGCATAGTTGTATCATCATCAAAAGAATTTTAGCGGTAATGCAAATAAGTGGAGCCTCTCGATGCATATTATGGTCTTTTTATGTGCAATCTCTCTATTACTAAGTTCTTCATGCCATGAAAGTTAACAAGAGAAATCTGCGGAATGCTTGTATTTTTTAACTTTCGAAAAATTGGCTGTACCTTTCTGATTTGGTGAAGTACAGAAAATCGGACAAAGCAAGTGATTGGGTAAATATCTTTTTGAAGTTAGAAAATGCTCTCTCTTAGTTCCATTTTTGGGAAGCTATCTTGGTTAAATTGCATCCGAACAAAAGAAGCAACAAGCAAAAGCAACTGGTTCATTGCATCCATATGACTACTTTCTACCAATACTAGATCTGCCTCATCATCATCGATCTGTGCTTCTATTGAAGCTTCCTTTGAACTGAAAAGTCGCAAGAGTCAGAAAGGTGATTCAAATCTTTCGGCCACTGTGAATCACAGTTGGCACGCCTTAACGGTTGCTAGGACGTGCTCACATTTGTTTTAAGAAAGGTACGCAGACTGCTACTCCTGTTCTTCCTTTAAAGTACTACATTTGATTTGAATTACAAATTGCTTTTCCTGCTCCTGTAAATCCAGCACATCAACTTCAAAATGCTTGCACCCAGGAAAATCGTAGGCGATCAAATCACTTCAATGGATCAGCCAAACTCGCTAACACGGCTCCAGCAGCAAAGCAGAACTTGGCTTAGTATTAATTGTAGATAGGTAAATCACTGACATTGATCTAATTCATTAATGACTTCAGCCAGTGAGAAACACACCTTGGTTCTAGTGATCAAAAACTTCAATCGTGTTATTATAATTTACATAGGATTGTGCTGGTTTTTGATTGAAGGGGACAGAAAGGATATTTACACAGGGTCTCATGCCTTTCAGGCAGGTGCGGTGCTATGGGGGATGTGGGGGTGCGACACCCCTACGGAATGAAAATCACGAAATTACTTAGCAGATTTGAGTTTTTTTGCAGTCTACTCGACAGACAAAACACCCGTCCCGCCGTGTGTTTTGTGTTACCAACATCAAGGCCACACTTGCTAGAGAAAGAAACTGTATTAGCTTAGGCTGCAAGGGAGAGGTCAATTTATGTTATTTATGAGGTTTATCAATCTCTGAACACAGACGTGCAGGCACATTTAGGAAATACTCTGGTGCGCTCCTTTTCACCACACAGGCACACATTGGCAGTATTCTTCACAAAATTGATGACGGAATAGTATTCGGCAGCTAAAAGCTAGCAGCCAGGAGGCTGGGAGCAGAGCCTTCTTGGAGTACCAGAATTTGCTCAGTCCATCACTTTTGCATTTGCCTAAATAGATTCTCTCAAGATAAAATTTATTCTTTAAAGATCAAACTTTCGAGTTTTCAAATTCGTGCAACACAGATTGGAAGGTAGGATGATATTTTTCATCCCAGGATGAAGATCAATCATATAGACGAATTTTCCTACCACGCAAAGGGGCATTTCCTCACGCTCCAGAGAGAGTGATTCCAAAACTTTTCCCAGCTCCCAAGTCTCTCTGGACGAAGTGGATACCAATAGATTTTCTTATCATTTTCACACTTGCTTGACTAGACTCGCTAACAATAAGATTTGTACTTCCGAGATCAAAGTTATGTCTTCTACATTGGTGTAAAATTGATTGGAGGTTGGGGTTATTCTTTCCATCCCAAAATGAAGATCACTGATGAAAACATGTTTCCCTAATACGCAGAAGGGCATTTTCTGACTTTCTAGAGAGAGTTATCCTAAAAAATTTTTTCTTGGGGCAAGCTCCTAGACCCCCAAGTGTCTCTCAAAGAAGTTGATACTCTGGTACATGAAAAGTGCTTCTCTATCGATGACGTACATTTGAAAAGCAGTTGGTCTGCACAGGCTAGCTAGGGGGCCCGGTAGGTCTAGACTCCGGCCTTTTTCAACATAGGAATGAAATTGCCTTTTTTGTAGTGCCTTCTCCTTTCAAATAGGGCGTTCTCCAAATTTGGGAAAAGCTTGGTTTGAAAAAATTTTCTGGGGGCTCCGCCCCCGGCTCCCTGTTTTCCCTTTCCTACCGTGATAAGAAATAGCAACAAAAATCATTTTCTTTCAGAAGCAATGATATCAGTAAAACTCCCACAGTGTTTCCTCCACTTGCAAATCTGATAAAAGCATTCGAAGGTCATTTCTTCTTCAAGAAGTTTTAGCGTTAATTCGACCCATGCGCTCCAAAATTGCTAGCTAATCGTCTTATATAAGTTGAAAAATGGATTAAAAACAGCTTTGGCTTATGAAATTGGACTCTAAATTCCTTGCTTGGCAGCTGGAGACATGACACCCCCTCAAAAATTTCTTCTAGCACCGCCCCTGCTTATGGGCTTTGGAAGTCCTATGGACATAAGATCTAGAGGGCCTCATAAGGCAAGAAAAGCAGTAATTCTTTTGGCCTCACACTTCATTCGTAGACTTTTCTAACTCCCCATTTCCTCAAAACCTCGAAACACTCTCTAAATTATTCTCTAGCACCGGGCAGGTGAGCAGTGCAAATGGAAAATGGGCCAGTAATTTAATAGTCGAGATATGTTACTATTCACTTATTTCCTTCTTTTTCCATGTGTATCTATCACAGTGTTGTAACAATGATTTTAGCTATACGTGTAAGTCGGCTTTGATTACAAGGAAAGTTTACTATTAGTAAGCTAACCATAAGTAATATGAACGTATATGAATATAAGTGATCCATGCCCTTCATATGCTGGTGATTGACGTCATCTGGGGAAAGGCTAATTTAATGGAGAATAGTAGATCAGTGTGTTGCTAAAGGGCCAAATCATCTATGATCTTTAAATACGAATAATTAATTGCCGATAAATATTTCATCAATGACCAATTGCCTCTTTTCCTTTAGGAGTTGGACAAAAAGTTTTAAGTTAGAATATGGAAATGCTTATCACTTTGTCACAGATGCTATCAAAGAAAATTCATGATTACGGGAGCATAAATTTTCAAATAGTTGGAAAAACTATTCAGCATGCATAGGCTACGTTTATAGTTGCAGTTAATCACTACAGCAGATTCCATTCAAACCAGCTATATATTCAAATCATTATCTAGCACCAAGGCAACAGCAAACCAGCTGCTGAAATGTAACTTCCAAAGCACAACTGACACAACTGACAGCAATAATCGCTGAAGGTAAAAGAAAATAATAAGGAGTATTGCTTGAAGTAATGTCTGAAAGTTCAAGCATGTCATGAAAGGAATAGCAGATTAGACTGGATTTCAATATTGATACTTCTAGCTGATGGAGTAAACAAGTCATTAAAATTTGCAAAAAGCTTTAGCATACCAAGAGATTGCTGTAATTCGTAGATTTGTATTGCCATTCATTATCATCTACTAACACTGTTCCATTGTCTGCCAACGCCTTGCTGTTCAACTCACACACCAATTTTGCTTGATTTATATTGTAAGAACGACATTTCAGATTCTGAACACAGAATATGGTACACTGCACATTTGTTGCACCATAGTGTTTGCTGATGACGTTGCCTTTCAAACGCTTACCATCTTCAATCACATTGAAATTTGCATCAGTCATGCAAGGCAATCGTAAAATCGTACAAGTGACTGCATAAAAAATGCAGCTAATGCTGTAGAGAACCCTATGACAAAAACATCATTGGATTTAACTGAAGGATAATGCTTAATTGAAGTCGTTAAAGGAATGGCTATTAACTCAAACTGCCATTAATCTTTGAGACTTCAATGTGTAGTACAACCACCAGTGATCTATCTATCAGGAGATGAAAGGAGAAAAACACCAACGCATAAGTTAGCAACTGCTTGCTAAATGTGCAGGTTGCTATTGAATTGAGCATAATTGGCATACATACCAATGTGGCCTATGAGAGATCATGGTTTCTCCAAGTAGCATGAAGGTATTTTGATTGGTAAAATGATAGTGACAGCCTTTATAGCTAAATTTGGCTTTTTCTACCCCTTCGTACATACAAAAAGGAATCTGTGCGACATACACACTTTTGGTTAATAGAGGAGATTGAAATCTGAGCACACAATCTTGTAATAAAATATGAATTGCCTTGTCCAACATACCTGATAGGAATAATGAACTGCATCTTTATTGCAGAATCCAATTAACCCTGGATAATTTGAATAGCTGAATATAGTAATAATGCAAACAAATGGAAAGTATTATACATAAATGTGTCCTAATTTATATATTAGTAATAAATTACATCCAATAGATTCTTCAACATTAGTCTCAGACTAAGTTTTAAGAATCTCTTAAAACACCAATAATCTAGGCCCTACACAGACTCATTAAAATAGAAAAATGACACTAGCCAAAGCATTGAACTTCATTATACTCTACAAAAAAACTCTTTTTCTTTTCTTCCCAGTAGACTGACTTAGAGGAGGCACTATTCAAACATCCCCACAGAGGTTGTTGAGATTATACTTCTCCAAATTATTGCGTTGTGATGAAATAGTCCATTTCACAGATTTCGGTTTGCCAGGGTGGTCCTTCTCATCTTCAAACTCAAGCAAGTGAGCTCAAACTGCAAGCCGGGCTTAGTCGGCTCGTGGGCACAAGCACAAAGGATACTTCCTTTATATAAATTTTAACTTCCTCCATATATTTTAAAGATGACTTAAGGAAATTTAGAATCTAAAGTGTTAGAAAGCATGTTAATCGTCATTCAGAGTATAATTGCTGATCAAAGTGCTTCTTTTCTGGTAAATAAAATGTGACGCATTACTTGTCATTCTTGAATTTGTTGGTGCAAGATATAGTCATTGTTCTAATTCTTTTTTCTACAATTTAGATGACGCGATCAAAGTAAAGGGAAGAGACATGAAAATTCAATTGGATACAAAATGAGAGCTCTATTTCGACCCTTTACAGATCAAATTGTTATATTAGCAAGAAAGAAATATCACTATGGGTGCCTCAAAGATGCATTTTTGGACCACTGTCTTTCCTAACTAATAAAAGTAGTTTAACTGATAAATCAGTAAGTAATGTCAAACTTTTTTGACGATATTTTTACTTTCAGAGTAGTTAATGATTCTAATGTTGCACCTTCAGATCTTTGTCACGAATTGGACCTGGCTTCTGCGTTAAAATCTTAAGATTACCCTTCAATCCAAATCAATCCAAGAATCAAGCTTCAGAGGTAAGAATTTGAACAAGAAGAGTGAAGATTTTACACTTTGATATCTTCTGTATAGACATTATCAACATTTAGGCATAATACTCTTTTGGAAGCTTTCATATGCAGCTCATATCAAAGCCGTCATCTCTAAAACTATGGAAGGTATTTGCTTGTTGAAAATACTGCACAAATAATTACCAATAAATGTTCTATGTTAAATATACAAGACACATGTAAGACACGTGTAACACCTTAACCTGATTATGGATATTTCACTCATCATAGCGTCAGCCAAAACATAACCTTTTTCACAGCAGTTATTTGTCACCTTGTATGGAAAAAAACTTAAGCTGTTACAATACTCTGCTAATTTATCTATACCAGTGGTGTATAAGCGAATTGATGGCAAGAGGGGCTCTTCACTAGCATACAATCCTATAAAAAGCATTGAATCGAAATTGGTCTACCTAGTTATAAAGTACCTAAAACCTTTGTTCTCCTGAGCTCGGGGGCTGAGCCCCAATAGTCACAGCTAGCGGGGCTTCGTCATTCAGAGTATAGTTGCTGATCAAATCGCTTCTTTTCTGCCATATAAAATGTGAATCATTATTTGTCATTTTTGAATTTGTTGGTGCAAGACATGGTTATTTTTCTAATTCTTCTTCTGCAAATACTTTTATCCTAATTATTGTTATTTTATATATCATAACGTAAGCCAAAACATAACTCTTTCACAGTGGCTCTTTGTCCAGTTGTATGGAAAAAAGCTTAATCTATTACAATAATCTGCTAATTTATCTATTCCAGTGGTGCATAAGTGAATTGATAGCAAGAGGGGCTCTTCAATAGCATACAACTCTATAAAAAAACTTTTAAGCGGATTTGGTCTACCTAGTTATGAAAAAAACTAAAACCTTTGTTCAGTAAACAATGTATAAATAATACTTGTCTTTTCAGATGTATTTTGCTCGATAGCAATTTCTCGACAGCTTTTTAAGTCTAATGTAGTCTTTTACCAGAAAATAAAACCTGCTCAGTGGCTGAGCTCGGGGGCTGAGCCCCCTTAAGTCCCGGTAGGGGGGCTTTGCTCCCGCACTCTACCTCTTCTACACCAATGTCCATGATTGGTACTTAATGGAGAAATCTCGTTACAAACTAATAAAGAACTTGGGTGGCAGTCCTTAAATAATCAATGATGATACAAACATTTAAATATATTTATTGATAGTAAATAGTTTTGCATCAGAATAATAAATTGTTCTGACAACTTCAAAGGGCTGGGGGTCCTTAAGTGATCGATGATGATACATACATCTAACTTTATTTTAGGAAGAACTAATAGCCTCATACCAATTATATGCTGTAAGAACTCAAATCTTACGTAATTATCATTTTCAATATCATTCTCATATCTTACGTAATCCAGTTAAGATTTGGCTTGAGAAAGCTAAATCTTCATGAATTCAAACACAATCTCAGAGATGCACTAGTTATGGCAAGGAGCATGAGGAGCAATTTTTGCTGCTCTGTCCCTCTTTTGATTCTTGGAGAACAAGCTTTTTCGCTAGACCTCTGTCTTAAATCAGATTATTAGGTTTTTCCAATCTCTCTAATAAATATCTAATGCACGTTTTATTATAAACATTTATCTGCTGCTACTGAAAGGTTGTTATTACAAGGGACCAAATCCTTCATGAAAGAGAAATTTTGCTTCGATTGATTTGCTTAAAAACATTCAAGGATTCCTAAATAACGTTGGAACATTTATTTTTTTATCTGTGTTAAGAGTCTTTCTCTCTTTTTTGCCTGTTTAGTGCTGTTATTAGGGGATTTCTTGCTCTTCTTGTATTCGATCCGATTCACCAATTCGCTCTTAGTGTGAAAGTCCCCTTACATGTTATGGCCATTGAATGAAACGTTAGATACTCCTCCCATTGGTATTGCTTTGCAATACAATTTTGGAGCACTTTATTTTAGTATTGATTCTGTAAAAGTGCAAAGAAAGCATAGTCCAACTCAAACAAATCTCGTGGTACGAAGCTTCTCCTTAATGTTTCCTTATAACAAACTTTGCATAGGTTGGGAGATCTGAAATAAAAATATTGCGTATCTTGAACAATGACCATCTCGAGCAGAGATGTGCCGAGAAACTTTACCTTGGAGAGTGGGAACATTTTGACCATTTGATAAACTGCAGTTGCTGAAAAAAGAAAAACAGGTCGCGGAAAAGACAGTGCCCATTCATTTCTCTTGCAGCATGATCGACTGTTGACCAACTTTCTTGCAATTTTGAAAATGCTAGGGGGGATAACGCCTACCAGGCCTCCATAGGCAAATCACTGATCTCGAGCAGATTTTGTGAGATAAATGAAGAAGTGTACGGAATAACTCAGGACCAGAAATATAAAAGCATATCTATGCGTAAACGTTCTGTGATACAATTTGATTTAAAACTGTTTATATGGGCCGTAAGCATGTATGCCTTGCAAAGTTTTGAAAATGATCTCTAAAGTACTGCAATTCATGGGATCCAATGCTTTACACTAGAATTAACACAGCACTACTGTGGGAAAATGCTCCTATTTATTCTATGATACAAATACAATTAACTTTTTATAATACTGTGATTTTTAGCTATAGCTGAGAAACTTTAACGAAGTAACATGTCGGAGATCTCGAAAAAATTTCCTGCTCCCAAAATATTTTCAACTGCGCTAAGTCTAAATTCAATATTTAATGTCTTATGGTGAGCTACAAATGCACTTTTCGCAAATGTGAAGCTTCTATTCATGGAATGAGATCATAGAAGTTTTGCAAAGAAAAACTAAATTCTTGAGGCTGTGAAGAAGTAGAACTGCTGACGGCACGCCTAATCTAACAGATAGAAGTTGGAAATACATTTTCAAGCAAACAATCCTCTAAAAGTGAAGCTGCTCATTAAACAAAGAAGTGATGCTATTATGTGCAAATATTTCACGAAATAGATTGGATGAAAAATACTCTCTAAAACACAAATCTGCTGCAGCTATTTCGAATTCAACATTCAATAAGCCAATGAGCATCTGTTTGGGTCAGAGCATTGAATAAAACAATGAAATATTAGCCTTCTACCATGCTTTATAGCATCATGGTACCTATATGACGGAGATTAAGTGCATTTTTCAGTCGCTTTGAAGAACAAAAAAGGGAAAAGAAGACTAACTGACTAGCTATTTTTCCGTAAACCATGAAGCATCCATTCTAAAATTATGTAGATAGAGTTTTTATGTTGTTAAGTTAAATTCCATTGGCTTTGTAACGCTAAAAGTTGCGTCGGGCAAATCTGATGGTTTGGGGCCATATTCATTGTCAGTGTAGGTGCAAGGTAGCACAAATAAAAGAAGGAAGGAAGAAAACCACAAACTTTCAGGAAAAGGAGGAACGAAGGGCTAAGTTTTGCATGAATGAAAATGTTAGTTGTACATGCACCATAGTGTGAAAAAATAGGGGGCCTATCCTCAGTAAAGATTTTTGAAGCAACGCCATCTAAAACGTCAAAAACGCCCTTTATTTTGCTTTTGCAAAGTAGAGTATGTAGCTTGATTTCACCATTGATCTTTATGTGCAGAAAGGAAAGTAGACCAATTAACCTGCTTTCATTGAACTTTGATAGCTTAGAACTAGAAGAGTAAATGCTCAGTTGACGTATCCTTTTGTTGTCTAATGCATGTCAGTCAAATGCAATAAAAAAAGATATCTGAAGCCAGTACACTTAGGGAAAAGCATAGCCTACGCTAATCATGCATTATGAAAAGCGTAGAAATTCACACAGGATTATTTGACACCTTCTTTACCGACCTAACAAATAAAACAATACAGTAGAATAAGATAACGTTACTCAATGAACATATAAAACGCAACAAGGATACACACTTATCTTATTTTTAAGCAATTTGCTTGCTTAAGCTCACCTGAAACTTTGAAAGAGACCGAATGAGAAATCTCCCAGTATCCCGCCTGACCACAACACCCTTGGGTAAGAGTAAGATCATGTTCCTGTGTAGAGTACCAATTCCTCCCTGCAGATCTATACTACTGTGGGAATGCTACACTCGGCTACTGCTGTCTTACATAAGCACAAAGGAAGGGTACCTGGTAACCCCAGAAAGTTGTCCCTGCAAACTTTCGCAGTATTTAGGTGAACAAACTAGACCTGTCATGCACATCATAGATAGTTTCTCCTAGAAGCATACATTTATATTAAAACTTTGCAAGCTTTCAGAATCTATTCATTGCAAGACAGGGATTTGATATTTTGGTCATACAAAGAAAGGATCTCATTCGGTTAACAGAGGAACAAAACATAGTGTGAGAATAGATGAAGAAAATAAACTGACTAAGGAACACTATTGTGATTCTTGGATTCATTGCATCAAAATTGTTCCAACTCTGCTCAAAAGAACTTAATGAAAGAAGCTTATTTTGGACTTCAGTGCTGTCTGCAAGTTGTAATAGGGTAGAAAATAGTTCATTAAACTTACTACAAGTTTCAGAGGTTTTAGCATCTCCTGAATTGTTGCTCTTATCTCAAATTGATGCTCATCAGAAGCTCTTGAAATGCACATGAGTCCTCAAATTTTAGGTCTAACAGTAAGATTTAAATTTATATTGTTTAACAAACTAAATACATACCTGAAAGAGAATAATACTTTGTTGTAAAAATAATGGAACCTATAAAACTAAATTTCATATCTACCAAAATACCTGCTGCAAGCTGGCACTTTGCTGTTTGCCTGTCTTATAACTGCTCAAAACTTACCCTTCAGTTCAGGTACACATCACTAGAAAATAACTTTGCTTGCCATAAGCAGAAAGTAAACCCATGGCAGGTGACAGATTAAAAGACCTATAGGCTCACAAGCTAACTATTATTTATGCATGAGTATTCAGTTTTATGACTAAACAATTTGTAAAGAATAGGTTTAAAGTCCTATTTTGGACAATATCCTGTTTTTACCGATCTTCAAATTTCTTTACTTTCTTTGTTTTCAGTCTAAGACTTATTCTGGAGTGCCAAAGAGTTGACTTCACCTGGAAGTCTTTGTTTAGGACTCGTTTTATCATATGACAAAGCAAGAGAGAACGGAAGAATAAATGCTACATCGGTACAGGGGCAGATGCAGCTAACAAGCTGATTGAGTTACAACAGCTTGGTGGTCTAAGGTACAGTATTTGGGGGAACAATTTGAAGCCCGCACCATTCAAGCGCCCATTCTAGCAAGCACTCTTGGAAAGACAATTCTTTGCTGTCCTTCACATGTTGAGAACTTTTTCACCTACTCACAGTAGAGGTACTTTAGGATGCCGCCTTCTCATTGCTCCATGATTCTGAGGAAGTTAGAAGGGGTAGAAGATGTTGAACTTAAAATTTTGAAGATGAAGAAAGAGCGATGTGCATAGCTCAGATTCATGGACAGTCAGAGACGATTGTGCTGAATTCCTTTGCCAGCTTGATGAGGTGAGAGTAAAGCAGAAAGTGACAGAGAATCAACACTCTATAAATTCTAACTTCACACTCCTAAGAATTCACTCATATCTTGAACTGCTCTCTAGCGACCGTTCTTGAACAACTACGGATATTAAAATAATAACCTTTACTTTAATCGTTGCAAAGAATGACTAAACTTCTCTAATAATTCATAAATTTGAAAAACAGGATATAGATTAACACGAAACTAACATCATATGATACCTGTGTTATTGTCTCTAATTCATAACACCATAAGATCATAGTCAACATCCAACATTTATTGTTTTGAATGAGCATATGTTAACTTAAACACGGATGAATGCAACGGAAAGACAATAGTTGAACGAATACAAAAATTACTTGACGCATGAGTATAAAGTGAATGAAAATAACTGTGACTACATAATCACGTTCACAAGCTTTCTACCAAGCATGCATATTCCCTAACAACGAAAAGCTAAACTGTCACCTTTAACCAATGCAACAGAGATGGCATTTATAGGAGGGCCATTTTGAATTACTCTAACAGCAAAATTAGACATGAGCTACCTGAAGCAAGTTTGTGTAACAAAAATGACCAAACATGTTGCGAAAGGTACTACTTCTGTAAAGGTCAAATTTAAATGCAAAATCTGATTCCACAAAAATTCTGAATTCTCATAAAATCCCAAGCAATCACAGAAATATTGGTCATTTTTTATGAATGATTCACCAAGGAAAGTACTCCAATAGAAAGCTATAAAAGAACTCTGTCAAAAAACAACAACAATTTTGTTGGAGAGAAGCAATTTCATATGTTCAAAATGAAAGAATATCTATAAAAACAAATTGCTCATTCCTCCTGTCAATCAAATGTGCTTAGGTAGAGGAGCTAAGCCAAGTTGCTTTCACCCCATATTGACTTTGTTCTACTATCAAATGCTCTGCCTTGCCAATGCTAATTGCAATTAGAGAGAGTAACTCTTTGCCAGGTTGTGACAAGGCAATGAAGACAGTAGAATTCAAAAAGTTCATGCAAATGGAAAGGATTAGTTAGTGGATCGACAAAAATTGCATGGACAATACCTCAGAGAAGTAAATGACACAGATCAAAATAGCACTTGGAGATGGCTACAGAAAACTGACTAGAACAGATGTACTGAAGCTTTGATTTGCAGTGCACTGGAATAGGCATTACGTACAAATTATATCAAATTTAATTTTGATAAAACCAGTGCCTCGCCACTTTGCAGGATATGTAGCAATACTTTTGAAGCAGTGTCACACATTGTCAGTGAATGTAGTGTATGAGTGCAAAGAGAATATAGGCGTAGGCATGATAATGTCGCAAGGTATCTACATTTGCAACTATATGAGGAATACAAACTTCTCAATCCCGATAAATGGTACGAACACAAACCTGATGGAGTAAGTGCGAATAATAATTGCAAGATATTATGGGATGTCATTATCCAGTGTGATAAAGAGATTCAAGCCCACCGATGGGACATTGTTGTAATGGAACAAGCGCAAAAGCAAAGTTGTTGTTGACATTGCAATAGCTAGTAATGCCAGAGTGTACGAGAAGGAACTAGGAAAGATAGATAAATACAATTCATTAAAGGATGACGTTGCACGATTATGGAATATGAGGAAGTCACTGTCCTACTGATTGTTGTAGGAGTACTGGGAGCGAGTTAAATTGATTTGAGAGGTTCGTGAAGGAAGTATGGATGCATATACGTGTCGAACATGTGCAGAAAACTGTGTTGTTAGGGACAGCTATAATGTTAAGGTTGGTTTTTGGTTCCTAGTTACCTGATTTAAGGACATGTGAATTCTTTGGCATCTGGCAGATGTCCGCATTCACAGAGACTATTCTAAGGCATCTTTGATCTACTGTTTTGATTTCACACTTAGTACGCATAATAAAAATACAGTATTTAGACAGGTTTGCTTGTTCAGCTAGGTAGCTGCTGTAAATCTAGAACCTGTTTCAAATAAAGGTATCACAATGCAGTATGGCTCGTCTTGAACCTAAGAATAGAAGTTTCTGATTCTAATGTTGTAGGCGGTTTTTTTTTTAAATTTGAGTTTCTTGGTAAGAGAAGTTCTTTCTTGCTGCTTTTTTTCTAATCGGAGGAACAATAAGATTGGAAATATTTCCTCTATTTCCTTTTCTGTGATGTTGCTTACAGAAGCAATTTTTAACCAAGTTAGGTGAGAGTCCGTTTACATATTTTAACACTTCAATTGAACAGCGCTTATCCTTGATGGCTTTTATAGCTGGAAAGGTAATTCTATTCATTTAATTTTTCTATCTTTGAATTTTGGGAATCTTGAATTGAAATGTTTAAATTGCTGCAGTAAAGACATATAGGCAAGATTATATCGTCTCAGCAATTGCTGGTGTAATATCTATTACTAATCTAAACTAATCTAAACTAATCTCATTTTCCTTTTGAGAAACTTTTACTTTCTTGATTTCTTTACTTGGATGGATAGGTAGCTCGATCACCAGATAAATTTGAAGCCTTAGAGAAGGTGATGCACAGAATAGGGATAAAGCGGAGGGGAAATCCAGAACTGTGCTTTTGCTACTTTGAGTATTTCGGAGAACAATAGAACCAGTAGCGTGCCGACAGCTTTTACAGGCTGCTAAATATCCCAGAACTAACGACAAACGATGATCGATTAACGACAAGAGGTGATTTCGAAGCAGGTATTTACCGAGAAACTATAGAATCACCGATGATTTCAGCAAAATTGAAGGGTGTGACACCCTCGATACAGATAAGCATTTAATCAGGAAAGACATACATGTATTGGACGCAAAAGTAAATTACGAAGACGGAGTCTTGTGTCTAGTTGCACAACAGTCATTTATCAATGGCTGTGAACACTAATTATGAACTTGAATACCGTATCTTGACCTTTACAGGTAAGGATTCTATATACTTCATATTGTGACACGGCGCCCATATGTGATTAAAACTTCATTTGTATGACGGCTAGGCAAAGTGACTCACGCTTTGGTAAACGATAAGCTTAGTTCATTATTCTATTTGTTAGGAAGTAATTTAGGAGTAGCTTTAGTTTTCGTTAGTTCCTAACGCGGTTGAGAAATTATGAATGCTTGTATAGGCCCACTGTTCACAAGCACAGAATTAATACAGATGTATTTCTCAATCTCAAAAAAGCGTTTGATACGATATAACATGTGATTCCTCTTCTAAAACTAGCTAAATACAGGGTGGTGGGGACATCTCTCCTGTGGTTCAGATTGTATTTAACTAGCAGACTACACCACTGTCAAGTGAATGACCATAAAGCTAGCCTAAGAACTGTCCGCTATGGCTCTCCCCTCCAGGGATTGTGCTTTGTGTCGCTTCTCTTCATCCAGTATGTTAATGATCTGCTTCAAAAATGCACCTGAAACATTTATTTGGGTGACATCTATGTAACCAGTTCTGCCGAAGAAATGAACGATCTCTTTAATGATCTGCAAGATGAAGTTGATACTGCTGCAGAATGGCTACAACAGAATAAGCTTAGTTTGAACACCGATAAAACAGAATATATGGTTGTTGGTCATAAATGACAAGCCAACCACATTCTAGGTCCACTTGAGGTTAATGCAAATGGAGATCCAGTCAAACGAGCTCAAAATTTTCAATGCCTTGGAATTATGGTTGACGAATGCCGTCTATACACAGTACCTTTAGCATGTCATATGTTGCTTATTATAATCTGTGTCAGATTTCAAGACTCTTGCTTACATTGGTTAATTTCACGAAGAGCATTCGTTGCATTCCACATTTTACAAGCTTTTGAATAGCTTTTCGCATAGTCAGGGACGCCTGGACAAGAAAAGGGCAGGAGGGCAAGATTTATCCAAAAGGCATCAGAGATGCGACCTCGACATCATAACAAATATAAATCTTTTTCTTGATAATGAGTTATTAAAAAGGTGTATGAAGCAATTCTGAATGAAATGGGACAGGCTCCCGAAGTGGGTAACTTGGAAATGTGTCTTCCCAAACACCATCGTTCGGTTGCTTCTGTTGTCAATAACAGCTATATTTTCTCAAGTATTCAGCAATGTGTTCCTCGCTATTTATAAATGGTCTTGGTGCTCAAAAGCTTACGACAATACTTTTACAACATAAAGAAGTTTCCTGCGATTCTCTCATACCCATTGTCTAATTAAAAGGTCCACCATACTTTGCTTAAGAGGAAAATTTTTAGCAGGGTTCTCTAGTGGCTGAAAAATAAAATCTTGGGAGTGTTTGTTGTAAATAGAATACGGAGGGAATACGCAATGTCTTCTCTCAAGAGGGAAAACCTTGCGACCCTCGCCCCCATTGGCGGAGCGCAGGGGGCGTCAAATCCCGCTGCCCCCGTGCTGCAAGTCTGTGCCGGTATGGTGAGATGATCTATTTATGTTTTCAAATGGAAAGGTGGACTAAATGTATTTTTCGCATTTTTATATAGTTTTTCATATTATCCATTTCATTTTAGTTTTCATTATAACTAGCGTAGAGTTGGCGTTTATTGGTAAGCTATTCTTCATGTCAACTGTAGATAAATTGTATTTTTAAATTTATATGGAGCTATGGGAGTTGAACCTCTGTAAACTTCCAGGCGCACCTTTCACGCGAATAGAAGTGCTCTAGTGGAAACTGGCTTTTAACCTTGAGGAGAGACTAGGTGAAGTTTACCAAATCTGCCAAGGAAGTTGATCTGTATATGAATTTCCTATATTGTTTTCCCTTGCCATAGTATAGGCAAAAATTAAATGTGCGCGAAATCTATGCATGCGAACGTTGAATACTCGAGAAACAGATGCACGAACTTGAAAATTGTGCGAACTTTTATTAGTTTTACCTCTGGACATCTCCTTTGACTTAAGACATACGAAAACGTGTGTAGTTTTTACCTTTGATCTCATAACCGCACGCAGGCCTAATATATGATAAAATATTCTAAAAATTGCAGCAAATTATTGTTTCCCGATAGCAGTCACATTGTGGAGTACATCGAAGTTTGAAGTAAAATTTGAGCGCTTTTTGCAGAAAATATATTGAGAAAGTTACGACTACCTAGATATCCCCGGACTTATGAGGTTCGTAAACACTTTTTGATGAGCTTAAACTTTGGGGAGTTATATTTGGAAGAAAATTTGGGTTAACAGGTGATTTGCGTATGCCAGAAACTCAGTACTTTGTGTCTAATCAGAGACTGACAGCAACATTTACTGTATAACACTTCACAGCAGAGTAGAAGTAACTAAATACGGCAATGGTTGAAGTCAGTTGAGACTGTCATGTTACTGCGTAATGCATGGACTGTTCCTAATGCATGGACTAAATACATTCCACTATTATCTGGCTATATAAAAATGGCTGAGGCTCTACAGTACACGTATGGTGTGACAAAAGGACTTCAGTTTTAAAGTATAGTTATTGATTAACTACGTTCATTTGCAAATTGTAGTAATCTTTCAAATTAGGCTCTGACTTAGCAAATATTTAATGGTGATAGAGATCTTCCTAATGACCTTGACAGACTATACTTGAATAGACTTTGCACTTCATTTCTGAAACAGGTTGTTTTGGCTAGAATGTTTGGAAACCAGCTATTTAAGAGCTGCCAACCATTTCTTAAATATATCTTCAATAGTTTTGAGCAAATAAGCTGGTGTGCGTCTTTATATATGTGTTGGCCGTGGGGTAGCAACTTGATCCCCATGATCACGTCCTAGCAAAGTTTGCATAGTTGTGCAATTCTGTATGTAAATGTCTTACGTCAGTAGAAAAAAGTTAGATTTAATAAAAGGAACAAACTTGATGTCCGAAAGGCTCTCGTGAAGAATTACCACATTCAGAACACATTCTAACAGTTTTCTACAGTAGCAGTCCTACAACTATGCTACCTCAAATAACAATTTTTTTTTCAGGGAATCTTAACTATACTTACCGAATCCCAGATGTAAACCATGGGTTTATATTCAGAGGGCTTATATTCGGATAGGATTTTACGGCATCTTGCAACATAACTATTCTAACTATTGCTATGCTCATTTTACTTTATCTTACTTTATCTTATGTAATTTAGTAAATCATTGATTTATTTTGGCATTATGTAATATGTTGGCTTTAATTAGTTTATAAAAATATTGTATACTTGTACCAAAAATAAATTTATGACATGATATGATATGATATGATATGATATGATGATATGATATGATATGATATGATATGATATGATACCTAGGGAGTGCTTAGCATGTTCGAGACCGGGACGATGGGAATTAAGCTGGGATCTGAAATGTTTATGTATGTTGGCACTGGGACATAAAATTATAAGAACGTTGATCCTGGGGTATGAAATAGACATTCAGTGTTATCTAAGAAGTTTACTAACTTTTACGCAGGCAAAAACCAAAGATAGCACGGTGGCAGGTACCTGGAGAATATCCAACTATTGTTGTGTGCAATAATTTTAAGGTGGAGAATCCTTAAAAGTGCATGCAATTGTTTCCTATATATCTATGTGTTAGAGCACTAGTTTTGTTTTTTATTGATAATTATGTTATGGAGTGTATTGTGTTGTTCCCTTTCATGTTGGCTCCGCTTTGTAGTTATCACTCACATTTGTGCTAATGTGTCACACCTGATCTCCATAGTTGCTGTCACTATATCTTTGCTTTAGTAATTCTATCGTCAGTCAGTTTAATATGGGTGTGTCGTCCATGTGCAGTTCTGTGCTGTACTTGTCACTGACGTCAGTTGTTATGTGAAGTTGTCGTGGGTACCTTTTGAAGTTGAGTATTGTTTGAAGTGGCTGTATAATTTGTAGTTACTGATCAGTTTAGAATAGCCTTTTGCGGTTGTGGAAAGCGAAGTCACTGTTATTGTTATCGTTCGCCGAGTTAATGTTGCTGTGTAGACTTACTGAACTTTGAATTTTTGCTGGAACAGTTGTTGGTCACTCTTGTGCTTTGAACTGTTGCTGCTAATCTATATTGTTAGTTGTTTTGTTATACCTGTAATGCTATACTAGTATCAGGTCTTGATTCCTCCATAGTATTAAGACAAACATTTCAGGAGTCTGCTGGTATAAAGTCCTATGAAATAAAACTTTGTGTATTACACACGCTGCATACCTTCCAATACAATTTGAATATGCAGAGTAGAATGACTGCTTCTCGAGAGTATTGATCTCTGACAAAAGTGGAGGACCATTGGTCACGGTCTCCCTTCTCGCTCTACCCCTGAAAACGAGGGCTTGTCAATGGCGTTCTCGGGGAATTTTGGAGTCATAAATAATAACCAATAGTTCCAGGGCAGTTGCCATTCTGCCCCCTTCCATTTAGTAGGGGACAAGTAGTGCAGGGGCACCCACACAGCTTTCAAAGCTGAAGGGCCTGGTTACTAACGTCGGAGATAAGCTCAGGTAGAAATAACGAAGCATGCTACTGTCTGACAAATTTCAGGGACTAGTAACCCTCGGCCTCCTTGTATCTACCCCCCCTGAAGTGCCCTTCATACTGAACTCTTTTTTCAGTTGATGCTAATTTCTAACATTCCTGTCTGTGAGGGGATCGACGATGTAGACATCAAAGCTTTTTTAGAGGCAAGCCCCCAGACCCCCAGAAAATCTGAAGACTAAAATCTATCCTTGTGGAGACTCATACATATACCGTAAATTCTCTTTTTAGCCTCCCTCTCAATAAAGTCCCATCTCTAGTAAGCCCTCTTTCTGGATCAAGAAACATAATAAGCCCCCTAGAAAATGTAGAATACTACCAAGCGTATCTAAGCTTCATAGAAGTGAGTAAACTAAGCTAGATAATGCTTTGAAAGCAATAGTGTAATACCACTTTCAAGGGGGTATCACAGATGTGAGTTCGAAGGCTTAGTAAAATACTAAAAAACGTAGGTAAATCAATTAAACTAATGAACTCACGACCTCAAACTTTTAACGGCAGCGTCAGACACAGAAAACACACGACTTCTTTCGGCAACTTGCAAACGGCAAGAACAAGAAACTTTAAAAACAGAATGAATATACGGCAACGTGTAACTCGTCACAGCGTCACGGCTTTTTGCTTTTTACGTCTAATTTTCACGTCCAAATCTTTCGTCCGAAAATAACGTCTCACGTCGGCAAATTCACTTTTCGACTCTCTGTGACAGAAGTTACTTACAACTTTTACATACGACAAACAATAGCTAAATCTTGGTCCAAAAATTGTCCATATAAGGTTAAAAAGGAAAAGCTAAAAGAAAAAAATATTGAATGAATGGGACGAGCACGTGATCAGCGAGGGACCTGGCACGAGTACCAAAATGGCTCCCTGATCACGTGCAAAGACTAACAAAACTATTTTTACGCTATTTTGTTGTAAATAGCGTAAAAATAGTTTTGTTAGTCTTTGCACGCTCAACCTATCAAAAATCAAAGTCATTGGCTAACTGAGGATGCAAACTTTGTATGTTGTAAATCAACAGTTACTACACAATTTTTCAATATTGTTTGTTCTGCTATGAACTAATGATCTATAAACTAAATAATATGAGTGCTTTTCTCTATTTTTAAACAGCAAATATTTAGTTAACTATTTAAAGTTTTCCTGACATTCATTAAAACCCTTTCTTTTATAAGCCATCCCACTACAACAAGCCCCCTCTAAATTGCTTGAAATTAATAATTCCCCGGTGGGTTTAACAGAGAATTTACGGTACATAGATATGCTCTTGGTGGAAGCCCTGCCCCCTTGCTTTAGGTACACTCTGTTTGTTTATAAGAATACCTAACTTTTTCCTGAGCCTCAATATTCTTAAAAATTTTCGGTTTTGAGCCTCAGATTATTCTTAAATTATTCTTAAATTTTTCTTGCTTAACACAAGGTGTAAATTCGCCTTAAGATCAAAGAAACATATTAAATCATTTTTGATGTGTTGATTCACCATAAATTTCAACGAGAACAGACAGAACAAGCCAAGATACGGTTTTAGTCCAAAAGCATTATTTCAACTCCATCAATATCATCAATGCCAATGTAGTCCTCGCTATCATCTGAATATGTAACTCTATATTTGGCAAGAGTTTTATTGAAGTACTCGATTTAATTAAATTTGATTCGATTAACAAAATATTTCATTTTTGATGAGGTTGAGTCTGGCAATATTCTTAGATTATTCTTAAATTTTAGCAATTTTGAGCCTCAATATTCTTAAAGACTTTATTCGTATAAAAAAAAGAGTGTACGGCCAGGCGCCACTGACGCGTTCTGATGGGCTGCGTTTCGTCCTGACCATAGGTCCTTATCATAGAAATAATGACCCTCTATGCCTGGGTAAAAAGATCATGACGAAAGACGAAAGCGAGGCAATTGAAATATACAAACATGCAGCAAATTGCAATTCGATCGTTTCACACATTGGTTTCACATTCCAAGTAGTTGGCGTGACGTTTGTTTTTGATTTGTTCTTTGGCCGAGTTTGCCATTGTAGGGCGAAAAGTGTTCGATTTCCAATTTCCGCCATTAAATTTGCGTAGCATAAACGAATATTGTTGTACATATGATTAACGTCAGGAATGTCATCATATTGGCAGTAAGCCTTTTCCTCCACCATGGGAAGGCAGTTAAAGGTAAGAAATGTTTATAATGTATAGCCAGGTGTTGAAGCTTTCATGTTGTTATTACAGTGATACTAATTTGCCAGGCAAGAAACGAAAGTACTATACCAAGCTCACTCCTTAGGCGAGCTTCCATTTCACTGTGTACAAAGAATCATTTGAGTTAACTGCCTTTCTTTACCCACAAGGAATGTGGGCGGAGAGCTGTTAATAAAAGATGTGCCATGCGAGATACGTATCTCTTCAGGGAAAAGAAAGCCTAGCCCCAACATTTACATGTTATTCTATAACTCTCGATGAGTAAATTGTCAGTGGAGAAAGTCAGTTGAATTTAACCCTTGAAGACAAAGTATTCCATTACTAAAACGGTTTTTCCTTATTGAAGCGAAATTACTTCCCAATATTTTTATGCCTAATTTCATATTGCTATTCAATACAGGTTCTAATGTCACTACTATAGGCTATGGTAGTACGTTGATTTGGATGCCATTTCTTAAAAAGGCAAGCAATGTCCAGTGTGGGAAGAAATTGATAAAAACAAGACATGTCCCATGCACACACTCTAAATTTTGTTTACAATTTGTGCACAAGTCATGCAAAAAGTGGGCTCTTTGTGCACAAATATCTCCACAAACTACTTTTGTGCACAATCAATTTTCTAAATTTCAGTTTTACTGTAGAGGAAACTAGCAATAGGCTAAGACTTCACATCAAGTCACAAAGTATTGCAAATGGATAATCTTAACTGTTCTGGGTTCACAATCTCACAACTGGTCATTGCAACAAACAATGGAGTGAAACTTTAGCATGCCAAGCTTATTATAAAAGGCCCATTCCATTTCATGTGTGTCATGATACTGGTGGTATATTTTTCCTTTTAAAAAAGTGTAAAATTCCACTATTAATTTTAAATTCAACAAAACACCCCACCAGATTTTGTTCAGGATCTCTTACAACTTTCTGCATTACCATTTTGATATTTGTCACAGCAGGTGCTCAGCAAGAGTGTGTAGAAAAGGCTTTATGTGTGTCACAATAAATAGAAACAGCAATTTTGGTGACTTCAGTCACATCGAGCTAACTAGTGTTTTCCAAAAAAATACCAAACAGGCAATGCATTATGTGTTTTCATGAAAGACCTGCCAACAACAATATTCCAGGGCCATTCCATGTCACTTGTGTTATGGTACTGGCAGTATATTTTTCTTTTTAAAGCAGCGTAAAATTCCATTATTAATGTTAAATTAATCAAAACACACCACCAGATTTTGTTTGGGATCTTTTCCAACTTTCTATATTACCATTTTGACATTTACTCCAGCAGTTGCTCTGCAGGATTGTTTTGAAAAAATGCTATGTGTGTCACAATGAAAAGAAACAGCAATTTTGGTAATTTCAGTCACATCAAGCAAAATTGTGTTTTCCTCAATATTACCAAAAAGGCAATATATTATTTGCTTTCAACAAAAACCTGCCAACAACATTGTACCAATTTTTTGGAAGACAATGCAATGCAGAAGAAATAATTCCTAAAAAGGCAGTGACATGTGTGTCACATTTGTGTGTCATGTGTATCACAATTTGCTTCTCTAAAACAAAACCCCTTGTTCTGTGTCCCAGGAAAAAGCTCAAAGCCAAGTACAGAGGTATAGAACCCACTATTTTCTGAGACTTTTGATGTAAAGAACCAAAAAGAGCAGTTTTTAACTCATGTATTGTAATTTGAGATTTGACCTCCAGTTTCATTATACATGGAATGGGCCACCAATATTTTTAGGAAAAATACAATTTAGAAGAAATAATTTCACGAAAAAGATGTATCATGTGCGTCAGTACATTTTTTCATCATATGTGCTATAATTTGCTTCTCTTGAGCAAACTTCCTAGTTCCAAGTACAGAGGCATAGTAGTCACTATGTCATAGGACTTTTGATGTTTTGAAATTTGAGAATTGATCTCCAGTTTCATTTTACATGGAATGGGCCAGAAGCACACCATGTCTTTTTGAACAGAGCTATGCCCTTTTTATGCAAAGCTTACTGCACAGAAAAAATAATTATGTGACAGTGCTGTGCACAGGAAACAAGGATTCCACACTTGAGCAATGCTTTCTTTTTCTACTTCATTGGTCTCTATATTTTAGTAAATCCTTGCCACAGAATTGCTGGGGATATTTTATATACCATTCTACATGCCATGCTTTATGGTTAGTTTTGAAGCTTATACAACAAGTAATATTGATGCTAAACAGTGAGTAAATTAAAATACACTTTGGAAGCCAGCTCTGTATTGTTTTTTTGATATGACCACAATTCTAAGTAATTTTTTGTTATTCATGATGTATTTTTATTGTAGAAAACATCAAAATATCATTGGAAGCTACTGATCTTGGAGGGGTATGTTAATAACTTATACCAAATATATCCTGTTGAGTTTTGTTTGGTTATTTGATTCTTTTCAATTTTTATATTCCATTTTGTTTTGGCTTTTGACCCCTTATTTGCATGAGAATCACTTTGCATGTAAGAATACTGCTCAGGAAACATATTTTCAATTTATAGTATTTAGGACTATTTTATAATGTTGAGCAGGTTAGCATAATGGTTGGCATGGTTTTCTACTGTGCAGAAAGTTGATGGTTTGAGCCACACTTGAGCCTTGGCTGATTGCTTGCCCTCAGGCCTCCCAAACAGGAATTGGGTACCTGTTGGTGATAATGGAGAGACAAAAGTACTGAGAAAAAGAGCTAGTCACCCTATATCACATGTCCATGGTTTAGGATAAGTGCCCTCTTTAGCAGGCACTCCCCTACATCCAAAAGTATACACTCCTATAGATACTTGTATATAGGTATGTATGTGAGTCCTAAATAATTGACCCATATTATATACATATGAGATGATATTGTGCCATTAGTTCTGTTGAAAGAGTGACTCATAGCAAATAACCATAGATCTTATAAATATTCTTATTCAAGTAGCAATCTAGCACCTTACTCAGTACCCTGTCAATTCTAGTAATGCAATTTTGTGGCTATGTTGATTTGATCTATGCTTCAAATCCCACCAATTATAGCTGTAGTTCCTTTAATATATTATTAAGTGCCCCTATTAAGGCAAAGATGGAACTGCTGGGCTGATTGTGGAATTAAAGTTCTGTCACAATTTCACTGAACTCCCTCATCAGCACCTACATTTTTGGGGATTTCAATGCACTGTCAGAACTCTCATATCCTGCTTTTCACTATGTTTAGCCAACATGAAGTGCATGGTCTGCAAAAATTTTCTTGCTTTGCTTACTGTCAGCAATTCAGCAGCCTTTGACACCCCCACATTTCTTCCTAGCCACTACCTATGCATCTCTGCCAGTACAATTTGTGCATGCCCTAAATACCAGATGTGTTAAATGTTTCTCTTTATTTTATGGTACTTTTCCATTTTATCTGTTTATCTCTAATGAGATTGTTACTCTCAAGTAAGTACATTCCAAATATATATAATATTTAAAATTATAACATTTTTTTCACCCTCTGTCTGCAAAAATTTGATATTACTGCAGATGAAAGGAACAAGTTGGACCCTCAGCTATGGGAGCATTTTTACTTCATTATTAGGCCAGTATTGGGCCTGCAGGGACAAATTCTCTCATATTCACTATGGTAGAAAAATGTCTGGGGACTTGTGCTAAATTTGCAGAATCTTTTAGAGGTAGCTTAGTATTTACATTTGATCAACTGAACTGTCAAGTGTTTGCAGACCCAATGGCCTCTGGTGGGCAGTGGCATGGCAAGATAGAAAGGGGGCAGCTACCTGATAGTGATAGAGGCTTGGTGCCTGAGAAATGCTCACATCCACACTAATATTGGCACCTCAGTGTGTAGCTTCTAAATAACTAGTACAAAAGATTTATTAAAGATTCTCACTTTCATATCAACCACCTCACTGCTGTTTTCCATCTGGAAAGGGTATATCTTTGCTTTTGGAATATGTAAACCCCATCCATCTTTCATTCCACTTAATAGTAGCTGTCATTTGAACACTGGCTATGGGGACCCCTTCCTACTTTATTTGACTATACATTGCTAGCACTAACCATTCCTGACAAGGAGAGATGCAGTTATTCCCTTCAGCTACCCTATGTGGTGTTCCCCCTGTTTTACCAACCCCCATAGTCTCATCTTGTCTTTGGAATTTATTAAATCAAAATGAACATGTCAAGAAGTTCAAGCAAAACAGCCACAAAAGCACTTGAATAAGATGGAGCTATATTGATCAGACACACCAAATTTATGTACTAGTGTTGTCTCCCTCTGACATGCTAGTGAAATTTAACTCAATCAGCACAACAGTGAAAAAGAAACAGGAATGCTTGGCAACACTAGATGTGAAATTTGTACAGAAATGTGGGATTAGCAAAATGAGTAAGGAGATATAAGAAATGCAAAAATGGAATAAACACTGTCTAAAATCAAGTGTAGTTTATGGCTGAATTGGGTTCACATGTATATGACAAGGAAACAAACTTGTTAAACAACATTATAGAAATTATGATATGCAATGTATCTAACTTAGAATTCTCTTTTCATTCCTCCCTCAAAAATACTTTATCCCTCCCCCAGAAGAGATGTGACCCAGGCTAGTTCATTAAATACTGCCTAGGACCTTGTACTGAAAGTATTGGTTGGTATGACACCTCAAGTCCCCTTTCTTTGCACCCCTGTCTGCCATGCTGTGAAATAGAGGTGCCACCTTATCTTAATAGCCTTACATAAATAGATTTGAAAGCACTTTTGATAGGCCAAAGTACTGCATAATCAGGTGGTTTTCATTCAAAAAGATTAGAGGTCATCCATTAATTGCATCATGTCAGAACTGCACAAAATTCACCCCCTCCATCCTCCTTGCCACTGTGTAGTTATTGTAGTAACGTAGATATTCCCTTTCTGTGCATGATTGATAGATGAATGTGGGTAGTTGAGGTGAACACTTTGAAATTGTTTCTTTGCTTTCAAATTTGCATGTTCCATTCCTGGGTTGACTTATTGGTGTGTTCATGAGACATGTATTGTGAAATAAAGTAAATAACTGTCTTTTTGGAGCATTAGGATTTCCAGGATTAGGATAGATGAAATTGGGATAAATGGGCATGCACTGTATCAGGACCCTCAGCCATTGATCATTATGCCACACTGACTCTGCTTATCAACTACTTTAGAAATGGGTAACTGCTCTTTGTAAAATTTCACATTTGATCTGTTATTTTATACTTATAACAGTGATTTTTCATTCTAGTGGAGACTAGCAGGAGAGACATATCATGTTTGCCCTTCAGTAGGAGGAATTAAACTTAAATATTCAACTTTAATTCTTGAGTTCCAAAAAGTTTACCCTGCACGTGAAGTTCATACACAAATTGACTATCAAATTCAAAGCTGTTCTGCATGTTCTTATGTGTTTGGTGTCAGTGCATTGCTTGCTGATCACAAATATGAACATGCTCCAAAGTTCACTGATTATAATTACACTAATGTTGGTAACCTGAAAAACAACACAGCCATTGGAAATAATGGATTGAAGATATTCACATCAACTCTAAGCATAGACACTAAAGGAAAACATGGTATCTATATTGCATTTTCTTCAAGTCAGACTTGTGGTAGAATTCTTGCAATCAGAATGTGGTATTTCACTTGCCCAACATTAGCTGGAAATCTTCTTAGTTTTCCAAAAAGACCAGCACCAAGCACAACTATATCCATAGTCAACATTGACGGTAAATGTGTAGAAAATTCAGTCCCTGTGTCTACTGCAAGAGAAAATGTCATGATGTGTTATGCAAATGGTACAGCAGTGACCAGAGGTGGCTGTCACTGCCAAGCAGGTTATTACATGAAAAGTTCTCATCAGTGTGTTGGTAGGTTGAGGTATTTCTATTTCTTGTGGATGTTCCTTTATACTATTATCTCTTTTAAGTTGCTTATAGTATATTCATGAACATCTCCCATTGAGTTGATCATATGTAATCATTATAATAGTTTTGATAATTGTAGGGAGAACTGGTTCTTTTGTTGCTACTTCTCAGACCTTTGTTAGGTCATGCCCAGAAAAATGTACTGATATATTTGCTTGTACCCATGCATGCATAAAAGCCATAGCTTAAGTGGGAATTTTTTGTGCTAGCATCACTATCCAATTTTTGATTGCACCTACCAAATAGAAAACTGTTTGTTTTCTGGATGCCAGGATTTTGTCGTATATGCAGTTCTAAAAAAGTTAAGAGCTATGACTCATGCAGAGACAAGTAATTATTTAAGACAGGGTGTCTGCCATGTCCAGGAAGTCAGGGAAATGTCTGGGAAATCCATATCCTCATAAAATATCAGGGAATTTTCAGGGAGATTTGGCCACTTTTTGCAATGTCAGGGAAATCTAGCCCTTCTCACTCACATGCAAGAATAGTGCAAGATATTTGTATCATCCTTCTTCACCCTTGTACCATTATCTGTTCTGCAAATAATATATTGTTGCAAGTTCAAAGGAGTACCAAATTAATTATGAATTTAATATTTGCCTTACTTGCCAAAGGGCTTTTTCCAATGTTATAGAGGGTTTGAACTCAAAAAAATTTTTCACTCACTCCACTCATGTTCAACTAGTAAGGCAGCTCTCAAAATTTCAATGACTTACACTCCCCAATAATCATCACTTAAATCCATGCCCGTTGTGACATTGAGGTACTCAGTTCCTATGTTTCTATTAAATATGTCAGGGAAAACAGATATTTGTCAGAGAAATTTCAGACAATTGTCAAGGAAATCTATCTTCCAGATTCTAGAGACACCCTGTAAGATGATGCTATGTACTACTTTCCTCAAGGGATGGAATGGTTATTGTAATATATTACATATATTATTGTTAACTCTCTAATTAATCCTTTTGCATTCTATTTTGGAAGTTCTACAAATAGGCATCAAATATGTAGTTCTACAGTCTGTAATTAGTTTCATGATGATTAAAATCACTATACTTGATCTGCATTGTATTCTTCCTATGTCTCTGGATTGTTACTTCTAGAAATATAAAGAGTTTGCAAAAATTATCCCAATCAACTTTGCAATTATTACAAAGAATAGTTGCATTCGAATGGAATAATTTTTGTAAATGTCTTAACTTTGCTGTTCAGGATAATCACTTCATTCTATAAATATCATGTAGCCTGTATGCATGGTTTACAGGGAGTTTTTTAAAGTGGTAGAAGCCCATAGGTAGGCAAAGGTTAAGTTTATATTGAATTTATATGATAGACTGTTTGCCAAAGACTTACAAGCCGACATCAGGGAATGAGCTTTGCTTCAAGTGTACAAAAAATGTCAAGGATGGACTGCTGCCGCGAAAGAGTCTCTGCCAGTGTTTAGATGGCTACTTTCGTCCAAAAGCTTCTATAGATGACTTTAGAGTTGAATGTGAAGGTAATGCAATTTAGTGTGATTTCAGGAAATCATTTCACCCATTTTGTTTGTGTATTTGCTTCAGCTTTTCTGCTTAGCCTTTCCAATATAGTTTATAGGTGGCACTTGTTTTGTATGGGTGTGTTAGCACAGATGACTGGAATAGGTTAGCGGTTAGTCTATCGAAAGGAAGGTTTATTGTTTGAGTCAAACCACAGTTAAGTTTTGGCTGAATGCTTGCTCTCTATCTGCCTAGCAAATTGTAATAATACTGAGAGAGCAGTGAGAAAAGGAACTGGTAATCCTACCACATACGCCAATGGCCCAGAATAATTATAATCACTGACAGACTCTCTACATGCCAAAGTATATGGGACCCTACCTACCTACCTACCTACTTACCTACCTATCTATCTACCTACCTACCTACCTACCTACCTACCTACCTACCTACCTAAGCTTACCTACCTAAGCTTACCTACGTATCTACTTACATGTCTACCTAATTACCTAAGCATTTTTACTGCAGCATGCACACATCAGTTATGACAAGACTTTTGGTTGTTTCATTTACATCCTTTATTATTTTCAGTATGTTCTATGTTTATTTTTTCTGTAGCACCACCCAGTCGCCCAAGAGCACTTAATGCAACATATGTAAATTCACAATGGGCAGTAATAGAGTGGAAGCCTCCTAGAGATGCAGGAACTGGTGGCCCTATTTCTTATAGAATTCATTGTTTGCAATGTGACATCAGAAGTTATCCTACTATGAAGTTGAGTGTGAATTTAACCAATCTGAAAACGTTTTCTGTGTACAATATTACGGTTTCTGCCATGAACAATGTAACAGAAGCAATTGGTAAAAGAAGCAAAGTTGAATTTTATTTCAAGACATTGTCAGGATGTAAGTTTTTTTTTGAGTTAGTGGTTAATATGCTTATAGGAATGGAGACAATCTAATATCCTTTTAGTCAAAAACACTACTAGAACAGGATATAATATCATATGGAGAAGTGCTGCTTTTAATTACTTATGGTAGCAGTTGATTGGATTTGTGTTCTGATTTTGGCTAGAATTGATCAGTTAGATAACATTGCATTGCAAACAAAGCTAATGTCACCAGAATTTTTAATATATTCCTTTTAATTTTCAGTGCCCTCTTCTGTGATGAACTTGAAAGAAATTCGCAATGCTAATGGCTCAGTGACAATCATGTGGGATGCACCTGCAGCCACAGGCGGTCCTGATTTGCAATATTATATTGTGATAAATAGTAAGCCTGGGTTCTTTTCTAGAGATCGCACACATAGGATTGAACAGCAAGAAAAGAGGATGGAATACAAAGTATCTGTAAGTCAACGTTATGGAATCAAGTAGTTACTGTAGCCACTCAAAGCAAGTTCAAGAGTTTAAATGGGGATGAGCATCCCAATACAACCTGTTTTTGCTTCTGGATTTTTGCTATGTGTACCTTAATACTTGACATTGTTTGACAGCATGGTTTGGCAGCTTCCACTTACATCCCCTTGCTCTTGATTGTACGTACACTACTTGCAATGATGGCTGCACGTATTACTAAAGGTTGACATGTAAAGCAACTACCTGGGCTGCTCTTCATAGTATTTCTGATTAATTTGTACTCCACTTGGTATTGAAGATTTTAGTGTCACCTGATTGCCCAAAAACATGTCTGATTGTACATGGACATGTTTTAACCTGTAAAAAATCCATAGCACTAGCAGAAGATTGCCGGCTCCAATGTAATGGTTCAGCATGTAGCTTTGCATGCAAAATAGCGACTACAAGGATCTTGCATCACATTTACAGTATCAGATTCTTCAGAAAAATTGCTTTTTACAGATTAAATGGGTACAAATGGGCACACAGAAATGGGAACACGCCATCTTCAGGGTGTGGAATGTGTCATCATTCCTGCTATCTTCAGCTATGCATTGCTCCTTTGTATTAGGGTGTTCAAGTAATATTTTTGTGTACTTTGCGAAATTTACTAGCTAAGATTGAAGGCAAAACCAAGAGAAGCCCAAAACAGTTTTCCGTTTTGTTGTAGTCGTGCCCAGTCAAGGTATGGCAATTTAAATGTATCAATGTCAAGGAAACTATCAGAAGTTCAGCGATAAAGAGTTCTATACAACTCTTTTTTTGCTGAACTTTTGATAGGAGAATAGGAATCTGAAAAGCAACAGTTACACCGGACTTAGGTGAAACCACTCAACATACGGACATGTTGGTAATGTTCACAATGTTGACAATTTTAGATGATGCGAGAAATTCATGTGTTTGCAGTTCAACCTGGCAGATTACACTGAAAGCTCGCGATGGGTACTCGGAACAATATCCCAAAAAAATCAAGTTAAATAATAGAGTACCTAAATTTTGTAACTTTGCAGTACGTAGGTATATTCGCTGTAAAGAAAACCTGCTGATCGGCAAAGGAAATTTTGTTTTTCAGTAAAAAGGGACTAGCACCCAGGCACAATATCGTGTATCATGTCAAAAAATGCTCAACAATCGCATACTTCTTCGCTTGCACTTATTGCGATGCAAACGTAAATGTTTTTGCGAGAAAGGGAAAAACTCTGCTATCTATCAGATGTTAATTTCCTTTAACACTTTAAATTTACTAATACCCACTTATTTAAAGTGTAGATAGGCAAGCAACAGTTTTGCACAATTTTCATGCACATTAGCAGAAGGTTGAATACCCTAGTTTTGTGGAGAAAAGTGTTTTTAAAGATATAACTCAAATTCATACATGGTTCATACCCTGACGTATCTCACGATTAGAAGCTATCTTATCCATGCTGACTACAATGAGAATTCTCAGATACAGCAACTCTTTCTATCATGCAATGAAGCTTTTCTCATGTGTGCCTTCAGTACACTAGCTGAGTAATAATATTGCACCTCCTGCCCTAAAATGGCAGCCACTTCTAGGCCGATTAGCACGAACAAATACATTCAAAGTGAATTTTATCCCATTTAGCCATTTTTGTTTTGCTTCAGTTTTGCCAAGAGATTTGAAAAATTCGCTGCCCTATTTTAACACTTTGAACGAAAGGAAAACATTGAAAACAAAATTGATTTAGAAAACATGCGAAGCCGAGCCTAAAACTAGGGAAGTTACAAATTTGAGAGGGCTTCAGTGCAGAATGTAGAAAAAGAATATTTCGGTGCAGGAAAAGTGTCACGTATATTTTTCGCCACCGTTCTCAATCATTAGGTTTTGTTGGAGCACCGAGAAAATCTGGCCTTCCCTATAAACTTATACGATAAAGTTGGCCAAACAATTTTGACGCTCAATAACGGAGATTTGTTGGTTGCGTAGTAAAGCCGCATAGATTCTCAAATTTGAAAATTGTTGTGCATTAAGCATGTTTCACCCACGACCAAGAAAATCGCTCCAAATGGACTTCTCAACACACTCGGTAAAAATATTATATCAGAAGCTACGTTAGTAACAAAACCACTAGTTTGCTATCGAAATAGGAGAAGTAGAGTTAGGCAGGCCACCATTGTCGAGCACTAATGCAGAGATGTTGTATCCTCTGACGAGCACAAGTTTGTGTCTAAAACGACAGTATAACACAGTAAGCTTAGCACGCAAAGAAACAGAGATCTTGTTTTTCCCGCTCGGAATTGAGCACTTTAATCTCATTGCTTTTTTGGAAGTGCAATAGGCCTAAGGAAAATGGTAAAAAGGCTTTCTCTAACAATGGTAAGAATGTGGAAGATTATGTTTTTCTTTTACAAGGTCTACTTTATTCCAGTGTTGAGGGAATTCCTGAAGTTTCTAGGAAGCCTTTCATCCTCGAACGGGATATTTAGCCCCCACAATCAGTTGCAAGCACAAAAAAACTCGAACTTCGCAATGTTGCTGTTTTGCCATGGCCAGCAGGAAGCCCCAGCTTCAATATGACATGAAAAATTGCCATTATTTTCAAAAACGAGCTCTTTTTCAATTCTGCTACATTCCGAATGGTCTTCAAATTGCCTAAGAAGGGATTGAAAGCCGAATATCTGCTCAGTGCAAACGGATTCTAACGGACTTCATAAACAAAACATTTGACTCCTTTCCACGAATAATTTCGGCTGTAAGATCAGTGCATTATTATCCGATAAAATCAAATTTACTTTTAATTAGTTGTAGCTGTAAATAGAATTATGAATTATATTAGTAGGTTATTGTGCATTGTTAATGACTTCATAATTTTTGGTGTTTAACGGGAATGGTTGGTCAAATAACCATACGCAATTTTCATACCAAAGAACGAAGTGTCCTGTCCTCCAGTTTGAAAATCACTAGGTGGTGCAATATTTTTGCTCTTCTAGTGTACTTTCAAAAGCATTGAGCGTGTCGCTATGATTTTTTACAACTGTTGTATCCAGGGATGTAGCGCTGGGGGGCTCAGTCCCCTAGTTATTTTAGTCTTATTTTAGGGGGCTGGAGCCCCCAGGTTATTCCAAACAAGCAATGATTCAGAGTAAAAAATGACAAGGTTACGAGATTCTCGTTCATGTTCCTAGAATAGTCAGCATCGCCATGACACTTTCTAAATAGAAGTTCTTCCAACGGCTGCCTCTATGTTCAACTTTGTCATAATAGTAAACCATCGTCTTTCCAAAGAAGTTACTTTTCAACCTTCTACAGGGGTGAAAATTGTGTGAAACCCTCCCCTAACGGAAAAAACTTCTCAATTTGCAGAGCAATTGAATCTCTGTGCAGGGTAATAATGACTTGCCACATATAAATTTCAGTGCACCTTCTGGCTAGACGATCTTTCTTTCGAGAACTAGCGTGAGATGTTGTTTCTAGCGTTGGACTATACGACAGCAAAGCAAGGGTCATCGTAACTTCTTTTTATTTCGTTTTCTAGCTAAATTATTAGTTTTCGCTCTGGGAACAGATATCAATGGTGATAACATCTTTCATACCATGTTACAAAGGGCATTTTCTGATGTTCTAGAGGGTGTAGCTGTGAAAATCTTTTCTGGGGGCAAACCCCCAGACCCCCATCCTTCTCCCCCTTCTTCTACAATTGTCCTTTGTTGTGAAATACCATAGGGGGCTTGTGTGCCACCTTTTTCAGTGGCGCTAGGAGCTTCTGGCAAATTAGTGAATTCATCTCCGCAGTGAATTATATTTGGCATAAATACAATTTGGTATCAATCAATTGAGATTTTCATAGGTGGCACAGAGGACATTCTTTTCAATCTGTCATCAAAGTATAGATGTAAGAATCACAGGGCAATATCCTGTGTTGAAATGATAGTATAGATGTTACGCTCTTGACCAAATCCTATGGCCGTTGGAGCAAATTGATAACTGTATTTTACTCCTGATGGTCAATTCAATTTCTATCATCAACACTTACTAATGTTTAACAGTGTTGGAAAGTTTTTCACGTGTAGCACTCCTCCGCAATTCGTCATATATCTAGCTTAGCTTTCCTTTACTGCTCAGAGTTCACAGTTCATAGTTAAGAGTTACGAGTTGAGATTAAGAGTACACAATCAGTAGTGTAACCGTACGAGTTTAATTTAAGAGTTTCAAAATAGAACAAGATTTATGTAATTATTGTAAATAGTGGGTTGATTCAATGCTATTATATATCCAACGAGAAATTTAGTTCATTACAAGTCTTGCACTGATCCACAAGAGTGTAAAGTTTACAACAAACAAGAAATAATTAATTCATTTTTCTTTTCCCATTTATAGATCATTATATGCTGAAGTTTATTTTTGCTTTTTCTCCAATTGTTTCGTATGTGGCTTAGATTGTTTTCTCCTGTAGTCTTCAATTATGTTAGCATTCTTGTGCTGTGTTTGCATGGTTGATAACCATGGTTTCTATTTTCAGCTAGGTACTTATGCCCATTGTATTTTATAGCCTAGCCAGAAATCAATATAGATAGCAAAAGATACTTAGTTATCAATTTCTTACTCTCTATCGTCAGGTAAAATCTCATACAAGTGCGGGATGCTCAGAGCCAGTGTATATTACATTCGTAATTGAAGGAAAGGCGAAAGGTATGTCCACAAATTTTTATCTATGTCAAGTAATTTAGTATGGCTTATTATAAAATGTTCCTTATACACCATTACCTCTCACTTCTTTAAGATTGCACTTAAGGAACACTCATATGTGGAAAGCGCGTTAAAACCATGCTGTTTTTATGCCTTCTCTAGTTGTTTTTGAGTGCAGCTCATTCCATCGTAATTTCTCTACACATTGTGTTGTTGGCTGTCATTGTAATTGTAGCTATAATAACTATACATATCATAATACCTTTTGTCGCTTTTTGTCATTGTGCTGTGTTATTGGTTGCTGAGTTCAGTCGTCTCGAGTATACGTGTTAGTTTCAGCCTGTTCAATTTCCGCCTGTTTGAAGAGGGTTATTCATTTTTTGTTGCTATTGAACCATTTAAAGATATACCTTGGAGGCTAAATTAAGGGATTTGTACTTTATTTGGTGTTATGTGATATTAATAACTTAAATATACATGAGGTGGAACGTGACTCTAAACAAAACTTTGCAGATAGACTCAATGCATCTGGTGTAACACAGGTATATTCAACAAAACCAGATACATAGGTTCACTAAATATTATGTCCCTTTACTGTCCTTCATCATAGTATTCAAACACAAAAATCAAAATGTTTCTTCGAGAAAGAACCATCACGCGCTTATTTATTTGTAACGCACTACCGCCTTCTCAGAATGCAATGTTACGCATCATTTCAATGATAATCAAAAGTCAGCCATAACAATACATAAAATGAAACCTGATCTTCCATATGCCCGTCTATAGTGCTGATTATTGATGCTGTTTAAATTATTTGCGCATGATTATATTTTTCAAATAAGTGGAAAAGCAGATAAGTGTGGCAAGTATTAGATTTGTTGCTAGCCAACCGCTTTCTCTACTCTACCCATGAAATATATCATCAATTATAGATATGTCATATTATATTACCAATATTATATGATAAGTACTATTTCATAGATGTATTGCTTTACAACAGGTGTCCCAATGAACATTGCAATAGGAGTTGGTATCGCCTTTGCGATTCTGCTTATCATCGCTATTTGCTGCATGATCATATTTTATAGAAGGTATGTCCTCCCACGTTTTATTAGTTATTTCTTTGCTATCATTTTTGATTTAAAAATTTTCAGGTCTGATTTACGTTGTCAATACCATTTCATTAATAATAATAATAATAATTAAAACATTTATAGTGCGCTATATATCCTCAGGGCTCATAAGCGCATAACATACATTAATAAAAAATGAAAAGAATATACTTATAATGTCACTGATTTCTATCATATTTACATTTCTTCTCTACGTTTTTCTGTGTTTTGCTTCACTGAGTGTTCTTCTTCAGACGCCACCCAAGTCACGTTCAGACAGTTCGTTTAGAAGATGGTACAGGTATGATATGGAACAATATGGTATTGAATTGACTCATTAAAAGTGTGATATAGTACAGCATGACATAGCAAATGTTGGCGTACTAATGCACGTGGAATGCAATCAAAATGGCCTTGCTATCCATTGCGCAGTATGTTTATTAAACCACAGTTAAGCGATCTTGCTCAAACTGGTAGAGATTAGTGCAGATCAGTTTCCTATTCCATACCATGTTAAGTATATTAACATACTTCAACATTGCATTAAATAGAATTGCAAAACAGTGTAAATAATGAAATACCCTAAAATCCCGAATATAAGCCCTGGGCTTGTAGAGGCTCGTAAGTATTTTTCTGGGTTTATATTCGAGAGGGCTTACATTCGGGGGGACTTATATTCGGAGGTTCTTTTGGGTTAAAAAGTGACTTGTGTATGCCAAAAATTTCCACTCAGTGCCCTATCAGATAACAACATTTAATGTGTAAAACTTACCAAAAGCTCAAAAGTTATTACAGAGGGTCTATATTTTCACTTTCCAAGTTAATTAATTATCCAAACTATACACACGCAATTCCTAATGTAATCCCTGGGCTTATGTTCGGGGAGCATTATATTCTGAGGAATAATTGGATTAGTTATTTTAACTAATCCATTTTAACTCATCCATACTTTATCATATTCAAAATAAAATATTCTTCTTTTTGAAAATTATGCTAAGTCAGAAACAATCAGTATACTGGCTTTAATTTCAATTTTTGCTCGTTAAGTAGTATTTTAGAAATACCAAGTAGGGAGTATTCCTAATTTGTGATGTCCTTTTCCCTATGAAAGAAGCTATCTGAAAACTGATGCTTTTAAAAGTCCCTCCTTGGCAATTTTTTGCAAATCATCGTTTTTAGTGGAAAAATGCCGGGAAACGCCGCTTTTTCCGACAGTTATTCTTTTACTAACTTAATAATTAAGCAAACAATTTTCAAGAATTTCTTTAAATGGCAGCAATGTTGCTCCTTCAAAGATACCGTATTCTTTTCCAAAGCAAACTTATACAATTTGAAGACAATTAAAAGTTATTGAAAATGATTAGACGCTACGGTTAAAGTGCTGATGCTTTAAGAAGCTCCACTCGGATGGCCTAAGTAAGGATGCAACATTTAGTAAAAACCTGAAGCTTCTAGGATTCATAACTTTTGATCTATCAAAAATTATAGATAAATATTTTTGATAAATCACAGATTTTTATTCATTCCTTTTCTCATGAATTGAAATTGTGAAAAAGAACTTAAACTTTTGTGAAATTTCTGTCCGTCAGCCCACTGTGGATGGGGGGCTTATATTCCGGATTTTATGATCATAATATGCTGCAAAAAAGTAAATAGGAAGCATGCCTATGGATGCCATTGATTCATAGCCATTAATGCAATATTTTTGTTTTTTCTAGTTAAATTGCCGAAATTTGGTGGTAACCGTGTGTATGTAGAACCAACCACCTACCAAGATGTCACTGATGCTGTAAGAGAGTTTGCAAACGAGCTTGATAGAAACTGGGTTGAACTAGGCCGCATAATTGGTGGTGGTGTGTGC
>WIPJ01001788.1:71892-87305 GCA_018155075.1 Cassiopea andromeda
GGGGGAGTTTAACATTTTTCAATGGTTTCTTTTTCCTGATGTGACTGATATATACTAATGCCACTTGGTTTTGATGCAAGTGGTGGACAATATATCTCCTACAAAAATTCCATTGTCACAACAGTCACAGGAACTGAGGAGCATGCGTTTTGGGGAGAATTTATGCAATTCCAAACCTACATTTCTAAAATGCTGCAAACGAATGGATTTAGGAGATCCTTGGCATAGGAATGAGTGTGAACGCAAATCAGGAAGGGCTCGATATTTAAAACTCAAAATTAGGTCAAAATTTTGAACTTGCTTGTCAAAAATTTTGAGCAATAAAATCAAAATCTGACCGCCCTACTAAACATGGAGCAGTGTTGTGTTATTTTTATGATAGGCATCATGGTAGGTTATGCTAAGTCATTCAGTTTTATCTTGAGATATGCTCATTATGTAATTTTGTCATAGGGAAATGCAAACAAGAAAGCAAGCGATGATTTCCTCAGTGAAGCTGCTTATATGGGCCAGTTTGATGATCCAAATGTCATTGCCCTCGAGGGGGTGGTAGTTAAAGGTAAATATATAAGAGTTGGTATTTTTAGTGTATTGTAAAGTCAACTTCTTAGATATATAAGATGATATTAATAAAAGATACACCTGGACTGGCTTTTTATTGTAAGCGCATTTCACTCTACCATGGTTGTTCAAAAAAAACAGAATGTTGAAAAATAGCATAGTATTGCGCGATGTCAACGCCAACTTAGGTAGGAAAAATTCATTCTTAATGCATTGCATTGTAACACTATAGTTAGAGAATTTTCTGATTTCCGTACGCATGTGTTGTTGAAAACACGTGTTTGTGTTCAGACAATGCATAATTCAGCTTCAACTTAGGTTGACCTGTGTTAGTTTCCGTCCTGTGAAAAGGGCCTATCTTTGAGGAAGTATTGTGTTACTAGGATTAACTGTAGCGAATGGGTTTTGTAAACTACATATGCTGCAAAGATATTTGAAAAATTAGAAGTTTGCGTTGTCGAAAGCATTTCAATTAAGTAGTAAACACTCAGACTTAATAGAGATACTAGCAATGAAGTCATGTAGTTAGGATTCTGCTATGATCTGCCAAATGCATAATTGTTGAAATAGCATAGAGATGTTTGGATAGATGGAATATCGACTTCAACAATACCTGAAGTTTTTCTCGATTTGTTGAATCAGTCAAAAGTAATGAAAGGAGCATTTGCTTTTAAATTTGCATTGCTACTTCACATGCTAAAGTGTGGTAGAGTCTGCTTTGTTTTCATTGATAAAGCGTGTTCCTTTTTGTTGGGATCATAGCCTCTTAACAAGTGTTTATCCTGGCATTATATATGTCAAATTTCAATAGATATCTCATTGGGATGAACTTAGCAGCATTTCATCATTGGCGAGCGATATCCTTTGGTAGATTTATATCTCTCTACACTAGCCCTAAATATACGAGTTTTTCGCCCGATGTAGTTCCAAGATGCAAGTCTTCCGCATACAGTTGTTCAAGTCTTTCAAATTTTTTTGCATGTTCCGCTTTTGTACTCTGCAGTATTATTCATCAAGTGATCTGTCATGAACCAGTAATCTAGAACTCCAGTAATCTGCAGTAGTATGTAATCTTCAGCAAGCCTGGATCGCTATATTTACTAAATTGAACCTACTCCACAGTACTTATCCTTCATCCTTTGCTCTTGTTCTAAACATTATTTCAAAGTCTGATTCATAAACTGTATTGCTATCACTATAGTTTGGTGTTCATTATTTTCTTGTAAGGTAAACCAATCATGATTCTAATAGAGTTCATGAGCAATGGCTCACTAGAGACATATTTACAGGTATTCATTCATGTACTTGTTAATGAAATTTGAGATTACGATGCGTTAAATTGAAATGGTTCCAAACAGTGAAGCTCATTGCTGCAATGCTCATTTGGAATCAATATTTCATTCATTTTGATAGTAAAAGTTAAGAGAAGTGGTTCTTGGCCATTCAAAAAGTACCTACGCTCTAAACGGGGATGGAGTACCCAGAAAGCGTACGACAACATACAAGGCACTTTTCAAAGAGCGTACGCTCATGTATTTTTCAAAGCGTAATTACTTGCGAAGCATTCTAAATAAATAAAACTGTCTTTTGAAGATTATACACGCCAGATAGCATTCTCATTGATGTTTGTACAAACATTTGATAATTTCTAGAGTTCTTGGGTACGTATTGAATTGCGCAAACTGTGAAATTAAGTAGACAAGCATTAGCAGATGTTTAGGCGTGGGGGAAGGGGTACCTTGACAACCTACAAAGCATGAAAGGGGGAGGAGGGGTCCAATATTCGATGAAATTGAGCGTACGTACTGTTTTACTCCCCCCCCCGAGGCTAAATTTACAGCATCATGATGTTTGAAATGATGATCTACGTATGTGTACCACTACATTGATTGTGCATGGCACTTATCTATTTGCTGCCTTCATCATCATAGCATTTTAGCATTTCCCCCACCGAGGAATTACAACGCCATAGGTAATTTCTTGCACTGCTCTTCCAGCACATATATTAACCCTATGAGATAGAAACATGGACATAGAGACCTTGTGATTCAAGACTGTGGACTTTGAACTGCTTTAAAAAATTGTCTGGCATTTAGTCCCAATTAAATTGAATTCATTTTAATTTTAGGCAAACGATAGCAGATTCTCATCATTGCAGTTATTGGGCATGGCAAGAGGTGTCTCTTCAGGGATGACTTACCTTTCTGAACTCAGTTTCATTCACAGGGTACGTGTAGTGATGCTTGATTTCTAAACAATCAATTCTTGTTATGCAGTTTTGTGCATTGTAGTCCTTACTGAACTTTTGCATAGGGTGTGGCTAAATTATTTCTGTGCATTACATTCGTTAATTTTAGCAATCAAAATATGGTTTTAATTGTATATCATTCTTATTTTGTATTTTTGGAATCATTATTGCATTCTAGAAAGTTTGCATTGGTTTTAAATACACTTCTATACAAAAAACGTTTTTGCCTGAACCTCAAATTTCTTAACTTTTCTTGACATTGAGGCTGAGATTTTCTTACTTTTTTCTTATTTTTTTCTGGTATTGACTGTTTTCAGTGTCTTTATTAATCTTGCAAGCTCGAATTTATATTCTATCTTTCGCTTTTCGAATGCAAGAATGAGGTATTATTGATTTTTGGCAAGCCATGTGATTTTCTGAACATGCTCTTAAGATTCGGCCCTTTGAGCCTAATTTTCTTATAAACATTCTACTTTTATAGAAAAATGTGTAGTTGCATTAGCGACACCTTTCTTGCTTTCGTTGTAATGTCCAGCTTTTATGCTTGGGTAAAATGTTTCAGTTGCTGTACAGTATGTACAAAAATCCCCTCTGTTATGAATCGTGTTAAAACCTTTAAATTACCAGGATAAGGGCATGGGCTCCCATATGATCAATAAAATTCATCCATAGTCATTAGTTTACTTTATTACACTCTCATTATACATGCTGTGTACTTTCCATTTCTGATAATACTACTAGAATGCAATTTAACTTTGTATTAGGACCTTGCCGCCAGGAACATTTTAGTAAATGAAAACATGGTTTGTAAAGTAGCAGATTTTGGAATGAGCAGAGAGCTAAGTGAAGAGGAAGCGTATAGCACAACGGTACGTTTACTATAATAGAGCACTTTTTTATAATATGGATTTCTTCGGACCAGGCCATAACCCAACTTATTCCAAACCGGACCTTCTCGTTACAGGAGACAGACTAATTGTAGGCATCACTTAGAAAAGCCGTAACCACATCAGATCTAACCGCAAACGACAGTATTTAACTACATAACGTACTCGTTACTGTTTGATGCAGTGGTTTGCGCACTTCCTTGATTAACAGTGATTCTAGCCTGCTTGCCAGACTTTGTACTTACCTTAATATGCTTGTGGAATCATTTTAGGGAGGCAAAATCCCAGTCCGATGGACAGCACCAGAAGCAATACAATACAAGAAATTTACGTCAGCCTCAGATGTTTGGAGCTACGGGATATTGTTGTGGGAAATTATGTCATATGGGGAAAGGCCATATTGGGATTGGGGGAATTATGAGGTATGACTTAGTTTGATTTTCTGCTTGGTCTATCCTCTTTAGTTGAGTAGTGTATTTCGTTCTGTTGCGGTAGCCCGCAAAGTATATAGATATATGTACTTTTGTTACAGTTGCAATTTAGGACTGGGTACTAAATTAGGCCGTAAATAGTTTCGTGACCTTGTTTTTATAGGATAACAATAGATCAAGAGTGAAATAGCGCGAGTTTTATCAAATATAATAAGGGTGTATCGAGACAATTTACAAGTTCGGTACAGTTCATTGTATTTGCTGGCAACCATCTTATGTTTGTGCCTATATTTCTATCAGTTTTGCAATTTTTGTCTATTTCAAACTCTGTACCTTTCTTTCCTATCCATTTTTGAAAATGCATTTAGCGTTCATGCTAATATTTTCCATGATTTGTTTTTATGTGTGTTTTTTCAGTTTTCTGATTTTTTATTCTGTCTGCATTCGATGTTATTTGGTAATAAAATTTTTTTTTGGTTTGTTAGCAAATGAGTTTGAGTGAAATGCTTTGAGAGTGTTTTGCTTTTCCTATGCATTTTATGTACATTTAGAAGATAATTCAGCTATTACAACCTCATGCAGAGTTTTTCTATCATTATTTTAAGTAGCAGAGGATGAAGAAGAGTCTTTTTTGCAAGAGAAAATGCAGAGCGTTGAAATATAGACTAGTAAATTACGACTTGTATTGATTGCTTTGAAGTGAGGGCTCAATGAGCAGGGAATGTATTATTTACTATAGGATGTTGCTTCAAACTTGTCATATGTGGAGTTAGATATGTTGAAACTACAGGCAAATGCATTGATCCATGTTAATCATTGCTACATTCTCGTATCCTTACTAGGTGATAGAACGATTAGCATCTGGTTACAGGCTTCCACCTCCCATGGTAAGTGATAGTTCAATTTTGTACTTACATAATTGTAACACATTCATGTACTCTTCATTGAGCAATAGATGTCCCCGCCTGACTATTTACTTTTTCAAAAATTGCAGACCAGGACATTCTTATTGAAATCCCCCCTCCGCTTATAAGTCTTGAGCCAAAATAAAGTTGTTTTATTGAAATCTAAAAGTATCGCCTTCAGATGACAATTAAAGAGAGTAATTGCCGTGAGAAGTGAAACTTTTTTCTAACGCCCCCTCCCCGTTTATGACCAACCCCGTTCTAGTCCGGACTGTAGAGTAGTATTTTTGCAGACATGAGCAGTGGAGTTTATTTTGATGCATTTGTAGGCCATATCTCAGGTACAGTAGGGTTTTAAGACGATTTTGCTCAAAGGTAAAACCTCCTATGAACATCCACTTATTTCATACCAAAATCTATTTAAGCATCTATATCATCTCAAAACACGTTGAGGCAAGCTGAACAAGTAGCTAAGGCAAACTGAATAAATTCATACATACACTTGATTAAGTAGAATTAAGTGCAAAAAATTCATCGTCACAAGCTTTTCGAAAAATTTTTCCGAAGTGTTATTTGTACGAAATTTCAAGTTGTCTGACAATTTTTACATAAATTGCGCATGAGCAATGCACATTGACAGAACAAGAAACATTTCATTCACTTTTATTTTCATTTTATTTAATATTTATCCACTTTTAGGCTTTCACCTTGATAGAGTAAATAGCTCCAAAGTAGTAAAGAAAATAGATAGAGTATAATAGTTAGGATACAATGATAATTGCTGCTCTGCAAAAGAGCCATGTTTGGGTTCTGTAGGCTAAGAAAAGGCTTTCTAAACTTTTGCAATGCAATTTCATGATTTGCTCATTCGATGCTCAAATCTTGTGGAGCTTTCCACAATTTTAGCAAGAATTGACAATGAAAAAGACGTATATATGAATACCCTGCTGTAGTTTTGGTTTTGTAATTGAAAAGAGTGGTTATCGACAACCGAAAATATATTTTTGAGCTGCACAGATTTCCACATGAGAATAAGAGTTGAAAATAAATATCTTGCAATTCTTAGATTTTGGGATATCCGGAATGTCTTCACCCTCCTCCCCTGATGTCTAAATTTTTCTAGTTCACCAGACCTCCCTCCTCCCCCTTGAGCCTGCATAACCTTTGTGAATTACACCTATCTGACGTAAGAGATATCTTGTGTAAGGTCTACCGTTGGAAATATGCATCTTGCTTAAGCCACATCATTCATGATTGACAGTTTCTATGAACAGACTATGAGTAAATAATATGGCATCTGGTATACTTGACGTAAGGTCGATCTTTATTCTAGTTGTATGTTAATAATTATCTTCATTCAGTTCTTTGATCTCATAAGCCAGAAGTGTAACGAACCTTCTGCAAAGTTGCAGCAATACTGCAGTGAATCTATCTCACAGAATGTTAGATTGTTTATTAAGCTGAAAGATGCATAGAAGCTTCTCTCATCTGAGTATTGTCAATCGTAAGCTGTTTTCTATGTGTTCGTTGTAATCTAAGCCTTACTGTATCTCGAATGACTTGAAGTTACCTTTCTCCTCTCTTGCCTTTGACAGCAAGCTTACAGCACCTTTGTAGCTCCACAATAGGCCTATGTAAATTGAATCCCACTATTTGAAGCAATCTTTATTTTGCTAGCACGGCACAGCATAATTTTTGGAATTGCGATTTTCGCTGTATTATCGCCTAGTTAGAGTGGCATCCATCTTGAATGATGTCATGGAAGAATGATGTAGGATTTACAGATTGCCATGCTTAATTTTTATTGTGGTTGGTTTATCTTCAGGGATGCCCCAAAGTCGTGCATGACTTAATGCTTACATGCTGGCTGAAAGATAGGATAAAACGACCAAAGTTTCGGGAAATTCGTGCCACCATCGATAAATGGATTCGAAGTCCTGAGTTGCTTAAGCAGGAAGCCTCCGTTGTCACAAAAAGGTTTGTAATTTCATTCATAGGTGTTGCAGTTTTTCATAAATTTTGGTAGTGATTTCTGCTATTGAAATTGTTGCTCAGATGCTAGGAAGCATCCTTTCTTAGCTTAAAATCTATTTGTACCATACATGTCAACTTTTTGGAGCAGATCAAGGTAAGGGGACATTCAAAAAGTTTGTACGCTCTGAAAGGGGGAGGGAGCTCTTCAAAGAACATACGCACGCTTAATTAATTTCAAAAGTTAATTACTTGCGAAATATAACTGTCTTTTAAAGCTTATACACGCAAGATAGCATTTTCATTGATATCTATGCAAACATTTAGAGTTCTCGGGTATGTATTAATCTCTGCAAACTTTGAAATTACTGAGATAAATGAGAGTAGCAAATGTTTAGGTGGGGGTGCGATATCTTGAAAGTACGTATGCTCAGGGGGAGGAGGTACCTTGAAAACCTACAAAAGCACCCAGGGAGGAGGAGAGTTTCAAAAATCAATGAAATCGAACGCACGTACGTTTTGAATAGCCCCTAAGGCCGTTTTGACAACACATATGCTAGTCGATAGGAATGTTCTATGATACCTTGTATGAAACTATAGGTGCAAATCTTAATTATCATTGCTAAATTTACTAGATTGCTGCAATTGTAATTAGTGGATCTTTGCAGTTTCTCACACTCAGCAATCAACACGTAAACTTCTATCAGTCAAACATATTTCACAACTTGCGGTTGAAAATCTTGCTATAAGTATTGTTGTTGAACTTTCACAGCGAAATATGAGCACTTGCTCATCAATTCTTACGATTTTAATATGTGTTACCAGCTCTCGAACCATTTCATTTCTTTTACAATTATTTATACATAGCAAATTTTACTGTTTTGTTTCAATTACACGAGTAACTAATTGCAATAGTGAGAAGAAAAAGAATATACTTAAAAGTGTATCAGTATGTAGCTAAAATATGTCGTGCAATGGAAAGGAGGTCACTTGGCCACTAGAGTCTTTCATTTTTCAATTTTTCTTTAAAAGCCTTGAATGGATAGATTGCTTTGGTATCATCAGAGCAGTTATTCTAGATACGTTCAAACTACAAGTAAAGGCAAATAAGCTATTTGTGACGACACTGCTATGTTGCTGACGTCCATCTTTTCCATACTTTAGTACTCTGAGTATACTCACCTGTAGAGAAATCGTTTTTGTCCTGAAGAAGTCCTTTGCTGGAGAGAACCCTTGTTGGAATTGCGTACCACCCTAATTTGAGTGTCTGACAGCCTCTGAAATAATTGTTGTATGTATTCTGGTGCCTCATTATACAGAGCCTTACAATCGATCTTAGCAGTTCTGTATTAGCCAGCTGCTTAATAGTATGCCAGCTCAGTTGAGGTAGTAGTGGCTCCGAATCAGCGTCATAAGGACTGTTAGTAGCAAATTCATGCAGATCAATTTTGTGATTTATGCACATTTTGTAAGTTTGTACAGCTTGCACTTCTCCAAAATGACAACAGTTCTTAGATTATTACCCAATTATGCCTCTGTACATCATTAATACAGTTCTCAATGGGAGTTAAAATATAGCTAACGAGGCATTCCTATGCAATGGGAGAATTTTGTTCTCATTGTCAATAAATTTTCCTCCCAGCTAAGAAACTGAACCTCTTGCACTCCAAGTAAGTTTTTATCTACTGGGAAATAAGCTCAGTCTTTTTGCCACTGAGCCCCTTTCGTGGATCTTCCAATAATGGTGCATGCATAAGTGAGATAGACAGGTTCATACATATGATTGATCTATGTAGCTTTTAGAGGTTAGTTAAATTGCCATAATACTTGAATGCAAAGTGGTCAACTATCCTTTTTCCTAACATGTGCACTGGACCCTGAATTAAGAACCAGAACCATGATTACTAGAACTACCTCATCAAATAAGAACACGGGCAGGCTCATTTCAAAACTATAGGTTCTTATGTGTGAGTTTTTACTGTACTGTATTTGGTTCCTTAGCATTGTACACCTGGTGCGTAGCTAGATTGGTTTTTGAAATAGCGTTTCTGAGGCATAGAACATAATGTGTTTTGAAATTTCTACAGGGATGAGAACTTGGATTATGCAGCAATGAGAACCCTTAAGGAATGGCTTGACTCAATAAATATGGGTCAGTATCTTGAAAACTTCACAAACCAGAGCTTTGTCACCCCAAGGCAGATATTGGAAATTACTGAAGATGAGCTGAAAGAACTTGGGGTCCTTGCTGTTGGTCATAGGAAGAAGATCCTGAAAAGTGTGAAAGCAACAAGAGATCAGTTATCATTATGTGAGACCAAGTTGTGATGCATCAGTTGGTCTTCCTTTCTTATCTACATGTCATACGAACTAATCCCAAGTATTTTAATCGTGAGTTGAAGCCTGTCATTATCTGGTACCATTGCAATTCAAAGCACTTCTCGATTTAACCTATCTTTTAATTGGTTACAGTCGCAGTGTTTTGGACACGAAGGAGGCTTGAAAATTTGATACTTCTAGCCCAAAGGTATACCATAGCACCTTTTCTTCAATTTTATATGCCATTACCTTTGAGTGGTGAAGTGAAGAGAAGGTGGAACATTTGCTACTTAGATTTTTATCAATGGCGATTAGCATAGATAGCAAGTTAATTGCATATCTCACACCCAACATTCTATCATAGTACATTTGCCAGAGCCATTGACAAGGTGTGAAATATTTGTATCCTGTTGATTTTCTTTCCTATTATCTATTGTTTTTATGCTACTTTCCTTATTATTAACATTTTCCATTTATTTATTGTTTTGCAGCTTTCTTCTCCATAAAATAGGTAGCATGTTTATCAAGAACTTTGGCAATAACAGCTTAAATCCCAAACACTTTTCACACGCCCTCTTTTATCAGCTTAATTAATGTTCCTCTTTTTAGGGCAAGACTTATTATCAGCTAAAATTTTCAGTTTTCTACGCATCTTGCGGCTACTTATACCATTTTTTCTTGTCTTAAGTCACAATCCATGCATATTTACAGCATGATGTTTTTCTATCCATTCATGCCTTCTTCTGTTGTCCTTCTACTCCTTTGTCCTGCACTCAATTATGAACTCCTTTTGTGTATTATCTGCATTGTCAGATATTCGAATATCGGCTTTGGCTTTTTTATGCATTGCTCTTTCTCTGCCTAGTCTTGTTCTAAAATTCTCACGATCTCACTGTCTACCTGTAGTCTTCAATTTTCCCGACATAGCCACGGATATTTTTCTTCTATCCTCTCAGTGTTTTTGAAGATTTACATTTGCATATCTAGTTTTCATTTATTGCTCCTACTTTGTCCTGCCTTTCCCTTCAATTCGTACTATATTTCAATTTCCTCTTTCTATTTATCACCAGCTGAAAATTGTAGTGGCTTCATGTTTTATTTGACATTTCTTTTCATGGTAGCTGTGACCAGAATGTTACTGAATACAATTCGTATACCTTGAACCTTTTCCCTTTATCTCCCTTGTACATTTTATTTTTCAACAGTGCTTATTAGGTAGATTTCTATGTGTGTTGTTCTGAATCTGCGTATTGGTAGTATTTATTATCATTTTTGTTTTTAATGGTAGTTTAGTTTTTAGTAGTGTCTTTACATAGAAGTAGAAATTTAAATATAATAATCTATAGACGTATTTTAAACTTCATACCAACTTTCTGTATCAGTTCAAGAGTAGAACGTAGTACCTATATGTATCTACCGGTAGCTTTTTAATTGAGGCCTTTTTTATTGCTGGGCAAACAAATTCTAATTTTTAATGATTGGATACATTTCATTCGCCATTCGCAGTGGAAAAATTCCAGTGAAAGGATTTGAAGTGAATATAGTTATAGTCTAGTGAGAACTAAGTTACAATCAATGAACAGTGTTTCTAAGTTGTAGAAACCCTGAGCTTCCTTACGGATTATATGCCAGAACTCTGATGATTGAGGAAATTAGCAAAGGATGGAATCTCTACTAGAAGTCGGGCCTGTTAAGCATTTTTATCATTATTTTTGTAAACTATTTTATGTTGTCGTCTGCTTTCAAGGTAAGCACCAGCCGTGTTTGCTCTATGAATTGCACAACTTGTTAGAGAGTTTTCATACTTGACCGTTGCAACAAGGATACCGTTCTACTGTGAATGGTGATAACATAACTATAGTTCTACGTAGGACCCAACTTCAACTATCCATATGTTTTTAGGTAATCCCTTTTTGGAACTAGTTTTTTTATAACTATATCAGGTTTCAATGTTGTTGCTTTTAAAGAGTAAACAATGACGATTTTATTAAGTATATAATTTAGATTGATTAGTTTTGCTTTGAAATCATGTTTGAAATTATGTAGCTATTAGCTATTTAGCTCGAAGATATTTCACGTACGCTGTTAGTTTTCCTTTGATTCTACAGTTGTATTGGATGGTATTTTATTTGTATTAGATAATATTTTATTTGTGACTATATTATGTTATTTACTAATGCGATATCTTTGGTAGTATAATATTTACATAGCTGCTGTGTAGTTAGTGCTAGGTGTGCTGTGTAGGTCTCGTTTCCTGACTACGCCCTTTCCCGATTTGAGAAGTTTTTATATTGTAGTTCACGAGGAAAAAACGCTTAATAGTTTGCTTCCGGGAGCTCAACTGTGTACTTTCTTGATCGACGTAAAGCCCTATCTGGTTTGCAATGGTCCATATACTGTATTCTAATTTTTGCACCGAACTGGAACCGTTTCTGTACCGTAGCTAAAATGGCACGGATAGTGGAACGCAGTTGGCAGCCATTCAAAAAGTATGTAAGCTCAATTTCATTGATTTTGGATCACTTCCCTTTGTATGCTTTTGTGAATTTTCGAGGTACCCCCTCCCCTGAGCGTATGTACTTTTAATTCATCAAACGCCCCCTCCTGCTAAGCATGTGAGTATATTGTTTGTCACTTTAAGTTCAAAGTTACCTCTAAAAATTACAACATTTTTGTTTAAAAGTAATTGAGAGTGGAATCTTGCGAGTGTAATGTTCAAAAGATAGTTTTATTTATTTTTAGGATACTTTGTAAGTACTTACCTTTTGAAAATTGCATGAGCATACGTACACTTTTTGAAGAGCCCCCTCCCTCATTGTATGCTTACATACGCATTCTTATCCCCTCCCCCTTTCAGAGCGTACGTAATTTTTGAATGGGCCACTAGAACGGTCTCTAAAATTCCAGTGTGAGTGCAAAGAAGTTTTGATTTTTCCAAATTATTTCGTATAATAGACCATATTGTATACAAAGTTGGAAGAGAAATTGCATACACTTCCCATATCCTAGAATTTGCTGGTTTTAATTGACCTATCAACCTAATTTGGTTGCTCATGTTGTTGCTTGCATCTGTAAGCAGTACCACAGATTGGTATTTAATGTCATTTATACTACTGATGCAGCTATTGTGATTTATATCTAAGCTGCTTGCAACTCGATATATCTTGAGTATAAAGGAAGCTGTGTAAACGTGTAGTATTTACGAATCTACTAGCCCTCTTCAACTATATGTTACTACTTGTATTTATCATATTGCTCAATCCTTGTACCTACAACATCTAATATTTTGTTGTCTGTCAACTTTTTTCTGCTTGATGTTTTCAGACTCTTACCAGTTAAATAAAAATGCATGAGTTCACAGTTCCACATTCATGGGCATTTTGCGCATGCGTGCACACTTTGGAAAAAAGACAAGATCGGTGCAGCGTTTGAGTCGTGTCTTTTGAACAGTTATTATGTTGTTCAAAAACTTGTTTATTGAAAAACTGCTACAGTCTTTTTTCAATGGATAAAAAGGAATATTGGAAGAGGCTATGACTCTGAACGACTGTAAGCTACGGAATGAAGTCTCTTGTGTAAGCTATCTTAGTAGATCGTAGACACCAAACGCTTGCAGGAAGGCCTGGGTCTAGATTCCCATGGTTAGCAGTTCCCCTGGTTCGAAGGGCTTAACCAATTTATCATAGACTGCCATATTAGTAGTGACCGATTTATCCTCTTCTTTGCACCCACGTTTCTGTGCTAGAGAGTAATTTTAAAAGCTGCCCATAGTTAATAAAGTATAATCCGGATATGACTTACTGCAAATGACTGGCTGATTTGGTACGTTATGTCTGAAGTACGGTATTACTGAAGAAACCAAATATCGACCAGATTCATATACTATACTACTATCTATTAGGAGCTTGAAGTTCTCTATCTTTCCTCTGGATAGTTGTTAGAGAATTACACTTTAAAAAAGACAAGGCTCAGCTTCAGTTATAAATACTCATGAAATCAACTGGACGAAATTTTCACACTCTCAAAAGCACATGTTGCACACGCTATATGGTACGATCGTTCGAAGGTTCTAGATTGAAGTCTTAAATTAAAAAAGAGGCTTTTATGAAACCTGTCAACAGTTCTATACAGATATTTTAACTACAAAAGTACGCGCGGGTACTGCAGGATTTCACAATACTATCTATTAAACGACGTCTTTAGGCGTTTTTCCAACATTTTTAGGCTGAAATGCTTGCAGCGAAGACTCATGCGTTTCTTCTGTACAAATTAAAAGATTTAAGAACTGATACCTATTTAAAATTGTGCAGTTTTTGATTAGAAATTTCATGAATAGCAACTTAAAAGTTTGTGGCATGTTTTGAACAGGAAATATCAGTGGGTTTTTCATTTTTGACCGGACAAAACCGCAGAGGGAAAAAGCCAAAAACCTACACAGTACGTTGTAGCCAGGGGAATTTGTCCTGAGGTACCACAAAACGTGTACGTTACAACTAAAAGTACGTGATAAGTGAGCACTTTGTAACCCGAGTATTTTTGTAAGGGTTGTTATGAGCCTTTTGCCGGGACTGGCCATAAAGGTACGTTACATCAGAAGCTACATGACAACCGAGTACGTTATAATGAGATTTTACTGTACCAAGATTGCCTCCTAAGTTATAAAAAATGTTCAAAAAAGTTGTATCATATGAAGAGAATACATATCAATGTTTAACATCCTGAAAAAATCTATTTGCAGATATTTTCTTTTCTATGATTGTTTTGAACTTTCAATTCATAGATTGTAGCTGAGTTGATAGAGCTTCTTGAAATGCCACAAAAACTTATGTAAGTAATACCCAATTGAACGGAAGCTAGTCATTGTTAACTAAAATAGTAACTTTTTAACGTCAGCTGTATAAATCTTTGCAAACGAAGCTATGACAATTCGAAAAATTTGTCCACATACTACCTAAAAATCATTGAGTTATTATGATTAATAGTGCTCCTCTTCAATCAAGCGCCAATGATGTAAAACCACTATTTTCCACCCAACAGACGATAAACTTCTTTAATCAGTTTTATTCACCTCAGAATCCAATGCTTTTATCATAAGCAGCAAGGAAAGCAAATTTTTTGTGAATATGAAAGGATATAGTACAACCTATGATACCAAGGATAGTGAAACAGTGGATTTATATTTTGTCATCAATTGCTAGAAAGTTTTGAAACAAACCCTACTAATTAAAATTGATCTATTATTCCAATTCTGAAAAGCAAAAACTCAAATCAACTGCTGTTAAATGAGAGATGAAGAAACATTGAAAGTGTTATACCATTAAATTCATGTCAGACAAAGTACTTAGCATCATTCAAGTTATATTTTCATTCAAGCAAATTGAGAGATCTTGTCCCTAATTTGGAAGAGGAAATGAAAGAGCTGTATAAAATCATCTATTAAGTAAGCGCAACATCTTCTAACTATAAGCTTTCATTTACACATACTCTCCTTTATTGTGATTTTTCTTAAACTTTCAAGTCATAGACTATAACTGAGTTGATAGAGCTCCTTGGCATAGTTTCTTCGACATATAGGTTCCTTTTAGAATGGTTTCTTATACAAGTGTGTACATCTACACCTATGTATTTGCAACAATCTTCCTAGGCCGCACTTCAAAGTTGCACAACACACGTCGATTACTGCTGCCTCATGATTTCCACTCCGTTTCACTATGCAATGCATCTACCTGTCAATATTCATGCCTATCAGCAACGCTCTCAAGGAAGTGAGCAGCCTTTCACACGAAATGGAGACAGCTCTTCCCTTCTTACCTATGATCTGTTTTTTTAATCCCTCCTTGAAATTATAACGTGTAGCGAAGCAAGATTCCAAAGGTCATTTGTTACAACGATTTGTATGATGGAGAACTTCTATCGCATATCACCATTAATGATGCCATCAATTTTAGCGATTTTGCTAAATATGGTAATAACTGTGCACACCTACAAAGCTGATACTCCATGCTTTGGTGTGGAATTGCTATTCAAACTCATTGCAATTGTGGGGAATATCGTTCGTTGAGTGTACTAAGGCCCGGATTATAGACCCAAA
>WIPJ01001788.1:87327-112587 GCA_018155075.1 Cassiopea andromeda
AACGGTACCTCACCTCGGCGGGTGAGCAAAACTAAGTAGAGGGTAGCACCAGTCTCGAAAGGGCTGGTGTATATGGGACGTCTCCCTTCAAGTGCACAAAGACTGGAGTGGCAGATGAGGCAGATGAACCAGATACTACATGGTCAATGGCTTTATTGCTTTGACGGCACGACAGCAAGATGTGTGTTTCATTAAAGGCGCAATCAAGACGTTATGATTATTTGTGGCTATCCACCGTGGAAGGGATTCGGCCCACACCATGTAACAAACGCCTTTAGTCACTCATGGAGAGCTCAAATAATGAAAATAGTAATACTGGAGAAGTTGGGCCCCCTGCAACAACTTCAGTTATAAACGAAAGAGAAGAAGATTTGAACCTAGCAAGTAGGAGGAAAGTTGATGACAGTAGCAGCTTAGACCCTGATGGGAGGCTGCAACAAGATGGTACTGCTTTGAAAACTAGGGGAAGAATTTTTAAAATTGCAACATGGAATGTAAGGACACTCTATCAAACTGGCAAATTTGATAACATTCTACAAGAGATGGATAGATTAAAACTAGATATATTAGGATTATCAGAAACAAGATGGACAGATGATGGGAAGATAACTAGAAACAAACATACCATGCTGTACTCAGGAGGAAAAGATCATCAAAGTGGAGTAGGAGTAATCATGAAAAATTCAATAGCTAAATCAGTACTAGGATACTAGCCAATACCAGACAGAGTAATGCTGGTAAAACTGCAAGGCAAACCTTTTAACATCAACTTAATTCAAGTTTACGCTCCTACAAAAGAATTCAGTGAAGATATCAATGAAGCTTTTTATGAGCAAGTAGAAACAGCATTTAAATATATCAAGAATAAAGAGTACACTATTGTTATGGGTGATTTAAGTGCGAAAGGTGGCAACAAGAAGCACAAAGACATTATTGGCAGTTACCGTTTAGGAAAAAGGAATGACAGAGGAGAACGGCTTATTCAATTTTGTGAAGAACATAATTTAGTTATGACTAACACCTTGTTTCAACAGCCACCTATGAGACTGTATACATGGAGGAGCCCAGGAGACATTGTTAGAAGTGAAGACGTATGCAGGGGCAGATGTAAATTCTGATCATAATCCAGTGATTGCCAAAATGGAAATTAAATTGAAAAATCTCAGACAATTTAAACGAAAGGAACAACTTGACTTAAATCTTCTAAAACAAGAAAGTATAAAGATTAAGTAAACTGTAGAAGTTAGAAACAAGTATGAATTGCTAGTCAACCAAGACCAGATCCAAGAACCCAATGACCAACTGAATGTAGAGAATAAATGGAATATATTTAAAACAAGCATACTAACTGCCTTACAAAAGACACTTTCAAAGAAAATGAATGATAAAAAGGAGATCTGGATGACTGACGAAATCTTGGTGAAAATGTCCGAGAGGAGAAAATTTAAAAATAGCAAAGATATAGAGAACTATGCTAGACTAAATAGAGAAATAATTCATGAATTTAGAGCTGCTAAAACACAGTAGTTGCAAGATCAATGTAAAATGCCGATTTTTCCAATATGTTGTCACATACATGTGGCCCTACGTTAGAAACATACCAATCTCACCCCAGAATGCCTAGGAATAGGCAATGTCTACGTTAGATTATCTTTGTACATTATAATCGCAGTGGGAAGGCAATTCCAGAAATTATAGCACTAGCGTCCTATTAATTTAGTTGCAACCTGAAATTCCTATGAATTTTAAGTTCGCCGTCACACAACAATAATTATAATCTCTGCTCACTACATATCTGTGGTGTGATCCTCCTAGATTCTAGATTGAGTAGAAGTATAGGCGTAGGAGGACTTCAAATGTAGGGGCGCTGTAAACTTTCTGGCCGAATAATCAAAAATATCTGGAAAGCATTCAGAAAATTTTCTATTGTCCTTTCAGTAAAACTGCCTGAATTTAGTGAAATTCCGTCCAACTAAGTTGACTGCAGCCCCCTTACCTACCACATGAGCAGATAGGATTGAAAATTACATATAGGTTGAAAATTTGACACCCCTTCCCCGGTATTTACGTAAATAGCTTATTTATCAAGTAAGAGGGATCGTTCTGTCATCTAAACCACTGGTTCTCCACCCTTTTTAACCCATGGACCTCTTTCAGTACTTATTTGTCGGTGGACCCCTTCAAAGCTACTCGATAAAATATAAGCGTAAAATTTTCACTGATTAAGAGACTATGTAGTTAATTTAACAAGTAGTAAGAAATTTCACTATGCTTCAAGTGAATACTCTTAAGTCCCGAATGAAGAAGAGGCTGGAATAGTAGCAGGCTGGAATTTATTGAAAACCCAATAAGCAGCGGATTGGAATGCAAACATGCTATGTGTTCTATTTAAAAAGAAAACCACATTTATACTTCAGCCTGATTTTTCTAAAACTATACTAGAAATGAGGATGTTTCTCAATTCTCACTGGCATAAACTGACTAAAATGTTAGGCAGTGAAATTGCTTCGTCTATCATCAATGTGGGCTCCCAAATTGCTGCACCTTTCCTGTGGGCCCTCAGAAATATTTCGTTGACTATTGGGGATAATGTGGACTCCAGTTAAGAACGGCTGGCCTAATCTATCTTATACTAATTCAATCGGCTGTCACTATTGACTTATTAAAAGTCTTTATGGTGATGAAATACGAGAAAAGCAATTAGAGACCATCCTTTTGATGAGCTACCTATGCCTCTATATTAGAAGTGAGGGGGGGGCGCTGCTACTTTTCCCGAGTCGTCAGTACTTTGTAATATATGTACTTCGTATTTTTAGTTGAATTCATTCCTATCCCCTCTGAAAAGGTCCAGTAAACTTTTCTATACTATAGCCGTAAAAGTCCTATGAGTGAGAATTAGATCTTCAAACTTTATGAAGGGATTTCATTCATATATTTGGTCGCAATTTCGAGCAGAGCTCAAAAATGAATTTATTCTAAAATTTGGAGTCTTTTGTCATTAGAGGCAGCAAGAAATTACAATCCATGAGAAAGTAAGTTATTTGCTACACCAAAAGTTTGTTTAGACTTTTTTAACTTCCTATATTTTCCTTGCAAACAATGGCAGTGTAAATCCCCTCATCAAAGTAGCGAAAAAGCATTTCCAATTTTGAAACTCATAAATCATACTAAATAAAACTATCTCATTTTAAATCATCTTAGTTTTTCGTTATATATGTGCTTTGCATGTTTTTTATAAGAATAACCGTCATTTTGCCTGAGCCTCAATTTTCTTAAAATTTCCCAAAATTGAGCCTGAGATTTTCTTAGAAATTTTTTAACTTTTACTAAACTAAACTGGCTAAAATGGATTCTAATTTCTTTGTTAATCTTTTATACTTAAATTTGAATTCTATCTTTAACATTTTGAATGAACTTGCGTTACCAATTGTCTTTCGCTATTGAGCAAAATTTAATTTGTTTCTTAGCCTTTGCTTGATAGAAAGGCACTGCACAATGAATCGTAATGTAGTAGCACTGCTTTGAATGTAAATGAGAGTTAAAATGTTGAAATGTTTTTCAACTTTTCTTACGAAGCAATTATGGAATGATCGAAAATCTTAGGAAATAAATCTACTTTTTTGCGAACCTTTAACTATCGAAATGCTATATCATCCTTGTCACTTTCGCATAAGATCCTGTTTGCTGTTGTTTTTCTCCACGGCTTTTAAAGTCAGAGATGTACCGCAGCACTTTCTATTAAGGGAACATTTTGACCACTAGGCCAACTACTGTTACTAGAAAAGATCACGGAAAATACTTTGACCCTTTCTTCTTGCAGCATTGCTGACTTTGACCAACTTTCTTGTAATTTTAAAGATATTGGGCGATGTCATGCCCAACACCCCCTCATCAGCACATCCTTGCTAAAAGTACCAACTTTGCAAATTTGTCTCACCTTCCTTTTTGTTTATACTAGCCAAAAATACTGCCATCAGAATATATGTCCCTGCTTTTAATAGGGAGCCTTATCACAGGAGTTCCTTCTTTCGAGAACTCTAAAAACAAGTATCTTCTTTTGCACCAGCCAGAGCACTACCATGTCGCTAAATTTTCAAGAAAAGACATAGAAACAGTAATGAAAAGTGATTGATTATGATTATCCATTGGGGCCATTCACAAAATGTATACGCAAAGTTTGGAAAATTCTCCATTCTTAAGAAGAGCGCGTTGTTTATATCATTTAATTTCCAAATACGTTTAATGGGGTAAAGTTTCAAAGCATACAAAAAATTTTATGTGGAGCCCTGTAAAGAAGTAATAGAGAGCGAACCTAAGAATTTTACAATGCAACGCATGCAGAAGTAAAAATTCAATGCATTTAAAATAACGGTACGATCATTTAAGAAATTGAGAGTTCATATACACTCTCGAATTATTTAGACAGTTAATAAGTTTGAAAGTTTTCTTTGATTTTGATTCCAGTTCATTCCAAAGCTGCCCTTTTCAATACGCAACACAAGGTTTGGTCATTATGTGTTGTAGCAACAGTAGAGTAGGTTAAACTGGTGGTAGGTACCACCTTAAGGTGGAGAAGTTCTGACTGTCATTTTCACTTAGATACATGTACCAGCATTGGGAAAAGTGGAGGTAAACAAGCATCTAGGGTCTATGGGTAAAAATGGGGGTTCATTACTTACAGATAAAAGTCCTCACCTCTGCGAAGGAGAATAGGATAGTTGCCTCTTATGCGATCAGCTATAGACTCAATTTTGTGCTAATACTATTTACACTGAGGGTAGCCTTTTTGAATATCATAATACAAAGTCAAACATTTTCAATAGTCACATGATTAATATCCCCCTTTACCAAATATGGCAAACTTGCTTTTCATTGAAAAGTGTTGATTGTCGTTCACATTTTAGGATATTACAACTTTTTTTGGCTACTAAAATTCGAATCTAATTCGAATAACGTGTACAGTAATCATGGTGGTCTCTACTTTTGCTTTCATTCAAACTAATGAATGCAGTTAACTTCATTGTTACCTTTGCGTGACATCATCAATTGCCATGTTCAGCGCAATGGTCTACCTCAAAGCAGTGATATTTATGCAAAATTACTGGAAACTAGCGAATTGTATTTTTATCAATTTCCTCCAATCTTTAATGCTCACCTCCCATTACTTTCATGCGAAGTATGACTACGCAAGTGGCTTAAGATTTTTGTGCCTAATCAGACGTCATATGGGAGTAATGAGAATTGAGCATCAGAGAGCTAAAGAAAGTGATAGCGAAGATCATTATAGTATAGGGGCACACTGGCCGGCTGGACCATTCGGGCAAATGCCCAAAGGGCCAGTTGCATGTTGTGGAGAAAATGTTCAATTCTGAACATTGAGAAATTTGGAATGCATGTATGAAAGAATTGACATTAAAACCAAAACTATATCAGAAATTTGCAGCCTTTTTGAATATATCTGTCCACTGATTTACGTTTTCATTGGCCGGTTTATTCAAACTGTGCCCGGGCCGAAAAACTATGCCAGTTCCAGTAGCGTATCCAGACCGACTAACGCTACTTACGGAAGTTGGTCAACTTTTTAGACAAAATCTTTTGATGACAGTCATTATCTTTTGCGAGCATAGGATAAAGATATTGATATTTTTGTAGATTTCTCTTTAAAATGTTTTGCTTATCTATTTTCATCTGCCTTATGTCATACTCGTGCTTTGACTCCCCTTGTATACAATACCTTGGTACTATATGCATGGATTCGTTTTTTCTTGATTGCCAAGTTGGAAAAGTAGGCAGGATTCATGTCAGCCTATTTATGTTTTAGTGCATTCCAATTGTGCAATACAATCGAAGGCGATTATTTTCTTTTGTCTATGAAACAATAAAATTGGCGAATATGATTGATTAGGTGGTTAAAAAACTTGCATCATAGCATGTGCGGTCATAAAAAGCCACTTTGATTTTGATAACACTTTAAGAAGCCATTGCCCTTGTTAGTCGGTCAAAAAAGTTGCTAGGTGAATGGTGCTTGGTTCATATTTCTCAAGTTCTCGACAGCTGGTTAAGACAGCTTCTCGAAAAAGCGGGCAAGATAAGAAGGAGTTTCATCGGCCGTATACAATTTTCAGTGTTTCCAATAAGATAGATCATGTATTGTCTACCAGCTTAGTCCTTTATGATAGATGACTTCAAGGAAATGTCTAGACACTTTACGTTAATGGAGGGGGCATTTTGGCAATTCAAACAGCTACTGTCAATAAAAAGCGGCATAACCAATTTTTGATCAACTTTCTTACAATTTCGTACATATTGGGAATGCCTGACACCCCATCAAGCCCCCCCCCCACTATAAGCACATCGCTAGGTAGATTTACAAGGACTATTGGCTACTGTAGAATCTACGAGGGCTATTTTTCAAGTTTCTAATTCCCCCATGCTGTAGTTATTGAAAAGTAGAACCTCAGTTTCGAACACAATTCATTATCTTTTGAATTTGACGGACAGAACGTCCACGTCCACGTTCACGTCCAAGTTGACCGACAGAAGGTCCATATTGACCTTAGCTTGTATATTAAAATGTATATTGATTTCGTTTAACGTCTGTCGATGCTCAAAACTCGTTTTAATTCCTTTTCTCTGTTACTTAATATCTATTAGGTATAATGTGGAAGACTGAAACAATTAACTATAAAATTATAATGATTTGCAATAACTCGTTATACGACAGCTTTGCAGTAATTCCAGATCTCACTGGAGAGCCTCTAGCCTGCATGAATTATTAAGTGTCGGGAAACTCTCCTACTAGTAAAATGTGCGAGCTCTTCGATACGATTAGTCATCATTCATTCATTGACTATTACAACGAGAGTTACCATGGGATATATTTTCTTATAGCTGAAATTTTCACTAGAATGCACTGGCCTAAAGCCTAATGACATCTAGAAAATAATCCAGAAACTAACGCTTTTCAAGTAATCAATTGATCTTTATATGGATTACCGCTGATATTTTTCTCAGTTATGATTAGTTAGTGGTCATGAACATAATTTAAGTATTAATGAGTAACTGCTCAGTTATGGTTATTGGGTAGAATTAGAAGATTAAAAGAAGAATTTATCATAAAAGCTACCAAGACACATTTCATCTTATAGTTAAAATGTTTACTAGAATGTACTGGCGTGAAGCCTGATGACATGTGGAAAATAATCCAGAACTAGCACTCTGAACTAATCAACTCGTGCCTGAATGAAATGCACAATGAACAAGTGAGTAAAATGGTGTTGTCATGGACAAGTGGAGACATTTAGGGGTATTGGGATGCAGCACCCTCAATGATAAGAAATGACGACTTTATCGGGCAAACTTTTACAGCTCGGATAATACTGATCTTATTTGATGCCCCTTTTCTGCATTTAATTTTTCTCTTGAGGTCATACGCCATAAATACAATGTTTTAGGCGTGGCATGGCCATTTAGCATTTAAATACAACGTACAATCAAGGTTAGAACCCTAAAAACATTACATAGGGGCAGTGGCAGACATTTTGGAATTTTTGAGGCTGTCAATTCTTTCTGAAGGCCAAAGCCACATTTCATGCAAAATTTTCTCTGTACAATCAGAGCAACATGATTCGCTTAAGGGAGATAAAGCAGTTGGAAGGCTACAGCCATGAAATGATGTAAAGAATTCTCTGAAAGGAAATGAATTGGGGGTTTGGGGCTTGTTCCCAGCAAAATTATTTTAAGGTCACGCTCTTTAGAATGTCAGAAAAATTCCTTCTGCAAAATAGGATATTAATTATTTAAATTACTGCTATTTGTGATGATAAAGGAAAACTGACTCCCTGAACCTGTTTCACTGAATTCTAACAACTTAAAACAAAAGAAGGAAAGCCGCACCTACAACGTCTGTACCAAAACTACGCCTGCACGCTACTGGAAATAGTGGTTCTGTTTCTCTGCTGTCCTATATCTGTACACCAAACAATTTTGCTTTAGTGCGTTAGTTTGTACGTTTTCATTTATTGCTTATTCTGAGTCACTACAAATGAATCTTTGTCACCATTTTCCAAGTTTGAAATTATTACGAGGAAAACTAACCCCCTCTGCCGAATGCCCCCCTGCAAAGGGTGCGGCATTGCAGAACCTTTATTTAAGTCACGCCTATTATTGCATATATGAAAATTGTTTGCCCGTCACTGCTGACTATGTGAGTGCATTAAGTATGAAGAAAGAGTTGTAAACAAGGAGCGCAATAAATCAAATATCATAGCTATCAAGTTCACACTATGCAAGTTCAGTATAGCTTTGTTATTCCAATTTCATCGATCAAATAATTTGTGAACATGTAATATGGATTTAGTCATAGGTACTCTTCTTCTATTCACAAGGATTTACTTTTCTTCTACTCTTCTTTGGCAAAAGCTTTGTAACAACTTACGACATAGCACGTGCTCGCTAGAGGGGAATGAGCCACCCGCAAATTCTCTTAATATCTTCATGAAGAATATATCCTTCTCAAAGACACTGCTGCAGCACATAGGACATCCAAGCAAATTTTTATACGCAACCCTTTTTTATATATCTTATTCAATGTAGCTTTACCTCAAGACCTCTGCTGTCTGTTTTTCAGAAGAACAATAACATGCAAGCAAGTACCACAGAGAGAATTTTTAGTTGAAATCCATGTCCTATTTGAAAACGGGGCATATTCACCTGCTCTAGTTACTATCTATACTCACATTTATGATGATAGTTGGTGGGCATTGGAATAACTTATCCTACATGTAGTGACTGCGGGTGTCTGTCATCAGATTTAAGCTTGTTTCAAACTTGATTCCTCATTCAAATGAAGCGTTTATAGAAACAAGGAGCAGAAACGTCAAAGAAGCAATTTCTAAACTTTTCTCATGATGGAAGGATATTACTGTCTTCCACCATTACTAATTCTATTGATTATGGCGGTCCTGCTAAATGTGATAATGATTCGGCACATCTACAAAACAAACAATTCATCATCTGGTGCTGGCTTCATGTTCAAGTTCGTTGCAATATCCAATGTTGCATCTAGTACTTTCACTTCCATCAGTGCGATTGTGAAAGCCACTTCCAAAGTACTTCCTCTCCTCTGGCTTACGTCAACGACAGTGGTTATATCAATTTGTCTTCAAATGGGGGCAAACGTATCGCTGGCATTCGAAAGGCTTCAGGTAGTCAAGCACGCTGTCAAATACCGCACTGTGGAAGCAAAGAAAGGATTGCAAAGGAAGCTTTCTCTTGCTATTTGGATGTTTTCATTGTTGATTGGCTTTGCCTGCACAACACTGAGATTTTACTTCAACAATCGCCTGTTCATGCTATTTCCAATTGCAGGTTCCCGCATCTCTGGTTACATCGCACTCTGCATAATCTACTACAAGTTGTTCTATGCCATGAAGAGGCAGAATCAAGCCATTGCACCAAGCCTACAAGATGCAGGCCAACAAAACAATGCTGTGATGATAAGGCGAAGGAAGCAAGTAGAACAAGCAAGGAAGTTCTTCATTGGAATAACAGCATCCTTCTTTGTCCTAAATATACCTACCATTGCTACTTACTCCTCCATTGAAGAATTCCCATTCTGCAAAACAGTGAGAGAAGTACTGTCAATGATGTCTAATGCCTTTCCAACAATAAACATGATATTTGATGTGATATGGTACTTCTACATGCATTGGAGTTCTAAAAGGTCGTCGGGAAGATAATATGCTTGCGTTGGTACTGTATTTGAACATTAATAAGTTTAACTGTAAGAAACTTTAACTTTGACAATATAGGGTGTCGGGTATATATGTTATAATTAAGAAAGAATTGTGGAATGGCTCTTTATTTGTAACTTAGTTTTCTTGCATAATTTCCTTAGCAACTATGCATGGATACTTTGAACTATTTAAGAGGTGTTAAAGGGTGTTAGTTGCAATTCTTTTCGTCTTGGACTTTACTGCAACTTGTTGCAATATACTTATGAACTACTAGATGCTGTTTCTCTTGTATACTGCATAATTTGAGTTTGATGTTCCGTTATCTCGTCTGACTTACAACAATAGAACAAAAGGTACTACAAAATCATGCCTTTATAATGAAGCACCAAAGTTAAATTTTATCAATATCAAAAGTATATACATTAGATACTTTGCACCCCTGAATACCTTTCTATTCGGCACACGTGTGAAATATCATTAGTGCTCATGAAACGGTGTAGTGTTCCTAGAACTCAAAGAAGGTCTTGTAAATTCGGTTTGAAGGAAGTCTGCTCTTCCATAAACTGAGGGTGTGCATCCGACCAACAATTCTAATTTGCTTCACCTCTTAAGATCGTACACATGATATGAATTGCTAAAAAAATATTATTGTGGAAGATATAACTATCTAGAAGGCATCTACGACATGATTATGTTGAGCGAAAGTCAGGGACCCCGAAATGATTGTGGAACAAAGGGGGCCAATAGGAGCAAATGGGCACCGAGTACAGCAGGCTATGAATAGAGGGTCTGTTAGGTGTTTCTTGGCCTGAATATATAGTGTTGCAGAAGCACAATCAAGATATGTTTAATAGCTTATCACCACAAATTTTAGGAAATAGGTGTCTCAGGAGAAGGAAAGGCAACAAGAGCCTTAGACCCTGTCTTTGGCAACCCGGCTTATTTTCATAGTGAGGGTGGAGCGTATGTGTATTTGCTGGGGTTGATGAAGCTAGTGCAAAACTCTGGAGAGGTATGGGACATGCTCTCCAGTGAAAGTTTGAAATCCAATCTTCTGATTTAGCCCTAAACTCGTACATTACTTATTCTTGAAAAGTTCGCCACCTTTTTCATTACACTGTTTCCAATTTTTTTCACGAGTTAACAGATTGCAAGTAAAAGAGGAGAGAAATTCACAATAAGCACCGCCCCAGTTTTAGTCTACTAAGTGTGTACTTACATTTGCCAATTCATGTTGCACACTTGAAATAGATATGTCATGGCATTACACACTTAACAGTGACGGCGACACGTGATATCTGTTTCTGGTGGGGGGAGGGGTAGAGAAATAATTTCCCGAAAGAAACTGGTAAAACTCTAAATTTCCAGGCAGAGGCGTGAAATTTACCAACAGATGCTTTTTCTTAGCAAGAACTCCTTATTTCTATGGATTACATTGATGCTAGACTGGGCACTTTCAACAATTTTATGGCTTCGACAAAACAAAGCATGCAGTCATTTTGCTGGCGAAAGAAAATTTACGGACCAGATTACCGAAGGTTGGAAAGTGTGACACTCCATTACATCCCTGTTAGCTAAGCCTCCCCTTACGCACCTGGGATTATTTAACTGCACACCTGAGATGTTAGTGAATAGTGCTATAATTTCCATACCTACTTTTCGGAAGGTTGTCTTTCTGATTCCTTATCTGGGGGTATATTTCTCACAATCACGTAAATAATTCTCTTCTTCAATCAAGCATCGCATATTTAAATGCCTAATGCTCTCTACATTTCATCATGTTAATGTTTGGAAGCCGTCTATGTCATTCCAGAAAGGAAACTTCTGCTCCCGTGCTCCCTAAAGCGAAAGGCAAAAGGGGCACTTGCTAACCTCTCATCTCCCTAATGTCGTCCCTAAAGGCTTTTGTTTGTTAACGAAGTTCATTTACTTGAAATACAAGCACTTCCATTAGCTTTTTCAACTATAAGGCTGGTTAAGGAACGCTAATGCTTTCTTCTTGAGTCAGGGGATCCTCCTAGATCAAATTTTCAGAACAATAGTATACAGGAAACACCATGATACTTATCTTGTTAAATTCCCTTAAGTTGTGCAAGACTTTACCAGTCAAGTATCAATATTGGAAATGAATGAGAAAGAGTATGGAAGTGGTGAAGTCGCTAAAAGATATGCTTTTAGAATTTGTATATTTCGATTACATAGAGTGAAAAACCACTCAAATGTAGGCATTCCTCATAAATGAGGAACGTTATGTTTATCCTACTTTCTAAAAAGACGTTCTCCGAAGTTCTTTGGAGAATGACATCAAATATATTTTTGCTTGCTCCACTCGAGTGTTTGACACCTTCCTTCTTCTAAGTGAACAGTATCTTCAATTTGACAGTTATGCAATTTTAAATTTTACTCGTTTTTCGAGGAGAGTTAGTTTTCTGCCCACAGTAAAGCTATCTAGGAACTTCCACTTTCGTACTTTTTTATGCAAAGATGTGGTTTCAGTCATAGTCTATATTGGCTGTGAAATAATTACTATTTATCATTTTAGTTCTTTGTGAAGGAGGCACAAAAAAGCTATTGGCCCCTGCCATAAAACAGACAGGAAGTCACTGGAAGCAGTTCTCGATTAAGCATTCACTGGAATGGTGTGTCAACAGCACATTTTGAACCCAGGTCTGCAATGCAAACTTCCCTTACAGGAATGATCGTAGAATGAATCTGCCAGAAAGTGATTAATATCGTGACAGAAACATCGTAAAATAGCTCCTTGACACAATTTATAGAATGCCACTAACTGTATTCTCAATTACATTATATCTCTGGAAAGAAGTATGAGATCCCCTTTATAGATTTGCTCCCCTAGCTACGGTTCCTTTAAAGAGGCCCTGGTATTCAGCATATATTTTGCTCCCAATGGCATCATTTTCATAGTTTTTGTATAATTATTCGTTTTACAATGTAGTTTAATTGCTTATCCTCGTAGAAAAACATTCATATCCGACTTTACATAGCCTGATGTTTTATGCAAGTCAGGGAACCAATGATCACAAATGATGTCAGAATAGTTTGATTTTTTCGAAAACGACAAGAAGTTGTGGTAGATGTTGCAAAATAATAAGATACCTAGTTTTAAAGCAACAATGAATAGCATATCTAGCTAACTCATTTTGAAGTTTTCCATATTTTTCCTGCATTATCGATGCCATGCGCAAGATATATGATGGGAAAAGCACAGATGCGCAGAGTAATTAAACGAGAGAAAGCAACAAGCTTAGATCAATTAATTGGCGAGAGGCACAAGAGCAAACATCCCATAGAGCTATCTTTCCATTTGCTTCATAGTGAGCTTCGTATGCACCGACGTTTAAGTTTCCACGAGGCAGTTTTCATCAATAATTAATCGAATATTTCATTGATTCTGCAACTAATAATTGATCAATGATACTTGCAAATAGTCTAATCCAATGGCTTAATCATCAATTGCAACATAGGTAGTCTACCTAGTAGCTTGATACGGGGCTTGCTTGCAGTAGGAAGCATTGCATTTGACTTAGAATACCAACACGTAAAGTGCACATAATGCTTTTTGCGATTTTTTTATACGAGTAACTTTAAAGCGCAACGAACTCGTTGATCGTTGATGTGATCCGTTTTTGCAACGAACACTTTAAAAGCAAAGTGTTTGGGGATTAAAATCATCCACTATAAGAAGAACACGTCGAAGAAAAGATTGGAACTAGTGAATCAGTGACGCAGATTGGATCAGCAATTCTACACATCCAACATATGAAATAGTTATGATAAGTAAAATTATTGCTCTACTTGCCAAGCAGTAAGCACAACTTCTTTTTGCTGACTTTGATTTCTCAAGACCCATCGACTGTGTGTCTAGTGTTTTAGGTAGATAGGCCAGAGTATGCACAGATGCCAAGCTTATCGCGTTTGAGAGCCCTCTTGAAGGATCTTAGGAGGCCCAGCAGTGAATCTCTTGAGTCCAAAGAGTTTACCAGGTGTAGCTCCAGGAATTTTCTTACAGGGGTTGTTTCACCCTATGAGGGGGTTAAACTAACGCTAACAGGGCACTATAGCTGCTAAAAGCTCGGAAAAAAGTATTTCACCTTACGACGATGGGGTAGCATGTTGCAACTGGGGGCTATCGCCTCCTCTAGCCATCCCCCACACTTAACTCTGGATTGAATGCATACAATTTCAATGCTGAAGTGCTTCCAAAACTTCTTAGAGGATCGCTCTTGAAGCTCTCCAAATTTCTTAGAGTCTTCCAGTCACTGCGAAAGGTCACATGACTCCATAAAAAATGATATTATTAGGAAAAACCCTCCCACCTCAACGCAACTGGATTCTGAGCCTTCAAATACCACGCAATAAAAAACGTTGTTTTACTCACTTTGGTCAAAGTTTTAATTAGGATCAAGTATTGCTCGATAAAAAGGCTGCGCATTAGAACTTGTGCTAGTAATTGACTGTCTGACTCACTGGTATGACTTAATCTACGTCACGGATTCACTCATTTCTACCTCTTTTGCCAGAGCGATCTTTTAGCAAAAAGGGCTCAAACTTGGATTTCAGATGCAGTTCTGACCACGTTACAAGCTCGAAATTCAAATATAATATTCAAATTCGAATTTATCACAACAAAAAGCTGTCCGGATTTTTCAATTTGACCTTATTTGCATTTTAAGCACCCTAACAATCGATAAGTAGGACAAGCAACGTACTGAGGAGATGATTACTGCGGGGAGGGTGTAAGATTATGAAGGATGTGATGCACTAAACCCTTCAGGTGCCTGGAATATAAACTCGTGCCGATTTTGTGCCTTCATTACTGTCCTACTTTACAAAATTGGTTTGTTGAAGAAAGCACAAGCCTTGACTATTGAACAATCCTATTATCACGAAAAAGCATTTAGCATTTTGATGCTTAACGAATAGTACAAAAAAATTGCAAAATTTTTGCAGAACAGCACGTTCATGTTTATGAGTGAGAGGGTGGTTACTGCATTCCTTACACACGAAGTAAATCCCGCTATGATTATAACTTTGCAATAAAAGCTGATATAGATTGAAGTCCTTGAAAGGAATTTAATTTGACTTTCCTATAAAGCAACATTGAGAAGCTTTGCCTGCCTACACGTGTGTGCGTTGAGTGAACAGAAGTAGATAATCGCCCTTTGCATTTGACAAGATGATAAAAATATAAAGCATTCTACTTGTACTTGGATTGGCTCAAATTCTTTGCAAATTTTTACTCCAAGTTTTTACCATTGATGGACCCCTATTTATGGTGATAAATTTACAGACACTAGTTTCCTAGAACAGTAAGTTAGCGAAACAAACATACTCGCTTGCATATATTTCAGAATTGGAATTTTCTAGTAGCAAACATTGATTTGTATCCTAGCCGCCTACAATTCAGTGTTGCATGCCACATTTGTAGCTGTTGGTGTATGGTTACAAATGTAGTGCACACCTGGCATACACTGAAGTAGGGGTGTGGAGATATAACATTCCTCACATTTTGAAGAAACACTCAGAAGCTCATTGGAGTTATAGCACCCAGGCAAATGCTTTTTGATACAACCGCACTTAACTAAAATTTCATTCGGTACACCACAGGTGGAAACAATTAAATGTCAAGTACGATTATCCTACAATCTTGGACGAAAATTATGAGAAAAAGTTAAGTTTTCACACAAATGTGAATTGCCTTCTTATTTTCCACTCCCCCCCCCCATCACTCAATTTTGACCAAACCCACGAAAGTGGGGTAAATTCAAATTTTCCTTCGCCGATATAACAATAACTACTATGAGCTGCGATGCTTTGCGAGGCATCAGTCAAACTATTTGCATTCTTCGCTAGTGCTTGTAAACGTTATATTCTGTCATTCTTACTTCACACTACAGCTATGAATACTGTTAGAAGCCTTCCTTTCAGCCAGGTAGCTGTGGAAGAGAAATTGGAGGTGAAGCGTCTAGGCCCTGACAGGGGCGGACCTAGGAAATAATCTGAGTGTAGCATTACGGCGTGGCTATAATTTATATGGGCGTGGTCACTAGCTTGTTATGAGATTTGGATTCAAGGGAATGCATTGTCAAGGAATGAAGTCAAATGTTCACAAGACTTTCGATGTTCCGTAAAAACGTAATGAAATCGATTGGATGAGTTTCCTGTCTAAATTTATAAAATAATGAACTCACTATTATGGTAAAATGTGTCATACTTATATTTATAATGCTATTTATGCTTGTTATATGAAAATTTTGGCTATCAGATTGCTTAATCACATTTCCCTTTCTCAAATTGCAAATCTATTCAGCTTCACCTGTTTTGAAATTTGATTTTCATGTAAGATTGCAATAGAAACAGCTTTATTTTCTATGCAGGAGCGAACATTAGTTGCTCTCAATGCAGCAGTGCGATGAATGGGAGGCTTTTATTCGTGTTCATTGCAACGCTGCAGTACTGTAGCCCAGTTGGTCAACGGTGAAGTATATAAATTGGAGAGTTTAGAAGAGTTACTAGTCCTTTCACCACCAAATACAGCATTGCAGGCAGAAAGCATCTTCTACGAGCTTATAATATGCAAGCCAAGGATACCTTGCAAACCACTTGTACTGAAATTTACGATCAGATGAATTAGTGGATAGGAGAAGTTTTCATCTGGCTTCCAAATATTGCACAGAAGTTGGTACGTGACTTTGTCTGAAAAGTTCTTTGATAAATGATAAAGGTCTCTAATATCATTGAGGGTCAGTAGGTTCTCCTCAGATTTGTGCTCACTAGAGAGTGAAGTCTATCTTGATTTCAGAGCTGGTTCTGGGAGAAGCATAGTAACAATGAGATATTTTGTAGCATCATTGGAAGTTGCATCTGCTTTGGCCTTCTTGCATTCAAAGTTTATTACAGTCTGTTTCCTTTGATGTTTGCAATTTTGGAAGCACACTCACCTAATTTGAATGTGGTGGTAAGAGCGCTTTTGATGACTCTCCAACAGCATCACTTTTGCTACTTGTATGACTTAATTTGACTTTCAAATCTAGACAACTTCCAGGAATGTAATTAAGTAATAAATTCCTACGGTGACCTCCAACTTCCCCTTGTCACCAGCAACGCCACCTTCTGAACTGTATCAGACAGTTCTGAACAGTAGTAAAAATTCAGAAATTAAAAACTACCAAACACTAGTTATCATACTCAGTTGTACACTAGTTAAACTACAGAACGACACAGTAGTACAAAATAATCAAAATAAGGACAAACCGCTGTCCTCTCGCCCGCCAACACGTTCCTCTAACGCAATGTTTTCACAGGCCTAAAACAAGTCTTCACCGTTCAGCAAGGAAAGTCTTTCTGTTTGTTCAAGAGAAACGGCAATGCGCACCTGCGCATTTACCATTTCAGAAATTCAAGATGGCGACCACATGAAGATGTCGGGAGAATCTTATAACATCTCACAACAAGGAACAAGAGGAACATAGTGATTTTTCTGCGGAGAAATTGTATTCTTGAACACAAATTCAAGGGCATAGCTGCACTTCGAAATATGTGAATTTTTCACTTGCGTGTAATAGTGTTGAACGTTATTTCAAATGAATTCAGTACATTTTCATTTTTAACAGGATAAGAATAACAAGACTCAATGGATTGTTGTATGACAATGGAGGGGCCAAGCATAAGCATGAATGAGGAAAATGAGAAATTCTGTGCAATATTCTTTGCCTCAGCTTGAAATGCTGGAACCCTGTCTGAAGCTATGAGTATATTTTGCAGCAGTATAAGATAAGGATGTAATAAAGGCATTATTTTCATTGACAAAAGCACCTTTTCTTGACAGTACTTAATAGTTGAGTGGGAAGCATAGTATTCTGAATTCATGTAGATTTCAATGCTTGTGAGACACCTCAGGAAAAAAGACAAGCTCTCATCACCATCAGAGAAAGAGAACAAGAATTGAACACGCAATTTCCATTTCCACTGGTCCCGTGATAACAAATACAACATACAATAAGGCGCCACCCTCTTGGAAGTCTCAGTTGATAAATAATAGCTGAAAGATATTTCTATCCAATCACTTCTTTAGCAACTGCCTTGACATAATGAACAGGCTGGCAGCAACTTGTGTAGCATTTGGTGCACAGCTGTATTCTGCTGTGGACAAAATAGCTTTCAAGAAGCAAAATGTACAAAGCCATGTTGCTTTAAACAGAAAACAGTTTTGAGAAGATATTTCTATAAACCTGTCTTCATGTTTATGAAATCTCCTGATATAGAGACAAACAGGCTATAAAGATTCAGACTTAGAATTTGGACTCTCAGTCACTTATTAAGTAAACATGCAAGCATAAAGGAATCCCAAGAAAAAGATGTTCACCACAAACTACTTTTGCTAGATAGAACTTGAAGTAGACCAACATTTAAGGGATGTAAATCCCTTGGTAGCAGAATTTTGATCCCATTTCCATAATATAATCAGCAAAAAGCAAAAGTATGGATAATATAGCAATATTGCTCTTGGCACAGAATGACATATTAAGAGGATCTGAGTATCCCAACGTGAACAATATGTTTAGAAGAAATCTCATATCTCTTGCAATTCTAACTAAAATACCCCCAATGCCTTGAATTTTATCTGGCAATGTCCCATTTATTAATGACCATCACACAAAATTGGTCTCATGGATTTATGAGGGGGTGAAATTTTGTTTCAAATCACAGATGATATGCGAAGAGCACTTGAACTAGGATAGTGTTGGTAGCACCCCCTTTTCCATGATTAGGAGCAGGACTGGGGACCATGTGCCTTTCTCAAGACAATCAGCTATTTAAGCAAATTATTTGACTCAAATTTAAAAGGGCCTTGCAATCCTGAGGCTAAACAGGCACGTCAATGACTGTTTCAGATAAAACATGACAGGCATATCAACGAAGCTATGTTTACATTCACCTTCACGAAGAATTTCATCGCTGTGCTTGGATGAATCCTTATCATTTGACAAAACTTTTCCAGGCAGTCTCTCGATACTATGATCTTTTATAATCCTACCTTCTTGTGGCATGCTTGCACGGTAATTTCCTTTAGAATTCGATCTAACTTCCTCCGTTAACTTGTTTGAAATCCAATCTGTCTTCCGAATGCAATGTCCATTTCTATTGTTCTTGTGCGGCGTGATGCGGAAAAGTTGAGATTTTTTAGCTTTGCCGCATCATTAAAACAACGCGTGGCTGATGAAACTGAAAAAAAAGCGTACCATATATGGTTCGCGGCAACTGGGCGGCAAGAAAAACGCGACAAGTGTGAATCTACCTTGATAGCGACCGAAGGATTAACTGAATAGATAGTCAGATGCAGAAACATGTGATAGGATACGTCTAATTAGCCCCAAGAGTGCCCAATTAGGACCTATTAACCATTGTTTACTTGAAGAGTCCCGGTGAGAAAACGAACTCTTTTTGTCTACACAAGACTTGGCTTTGAGTCTTGATGTAAACAGATTCCTTAACACTTAAATGAAAAGACGATCTTGCTTGCCCATTGATCCGGAAATTGTCGTCTGTATATGTTTTGGCGCATTCTGGATTGGTAATTAAGTGCTGTCCTATGGCCGACTCACAATTAACATTAGACTTGTTGTTTTTACATATACGAAGTGGCTGTTTTCTTGCGGTATTACTTTTCTTTCTGATGCTCGTTGGGATATATTGTTTTATTCTGTCTGCTAGTCTGTGCGTAGTGCGTCCTACATACCGCGCAAATCTTCCTTGCTCAAGATATCTTATTCAATCTAGGTTAACCTCAAGACTTCTGCTGTCTCTTTTTCAGAAGAACGATAATATGCAAGCAAGTACCAAGGAGAGAATTTTTAGTTGAAATCTATGTCCTATTAGAGCACAGGGCATATTCACCTGCTCCACTTGCTGTCTACATAATCACACTTCTGATAAAAGCTAGCGCGCATTACAATAATTTATGCCACATGTAGGGACTGCTTGTTTCCATCAACAGATTTAAGCTTGCTTCAAACTTTATTCCTCATTCGAAGGAAAGAGTTCAAAGAACAAGGAGCAGAGACGTCAAAGAAGGTAATCCCATAACATACTCGATATGGAAGAATATTACTGTCTTCCACCATTACTAATTCTACTAATTGTGGCTGTCCTGCTAAATTTGGTAATGATTTGGCATATCTACAAAACAAACCATTCATCATCTGTGGCTGGCTTCATGTTCAAGTTCGTTGCAATATCCAATGTTGCATCTGGTACTTTCATTTCCATGCGTGCAATTGTGAAAACCACTTCCAAAGTGCTTCCTCTCCTCTGGTTTACCTCAACGGCAGTGATTATATCAGTCTGTCTGCAACTGGGAGCAAATGTATCGCTGGCATTCGAAAGGCTTCAGGTAGTCAAGCATGCTGTCAAATATCGTACTGTAGAAGCAAAGAAAGGATTACAAAGGAAGCTTTCTTTTGCTGTTTGGATGTTCTCATTGTTGATTGGCATTACCTGCACAACACTGAGATTTTACTTCAACTCTTTCATCTTCATATCATTCCCATTAGCAACTTCACGTGTCACTGGATACATCGCACTTTGCATAATCTACTACAAGCTGTTTTATGCCATGAAGACGCAGAATCAAGCCATTGCACCAAGCCTACAAGATGCAGGCCAACAAAGCAATTCTGAGGTGATAAGACGAAGGAGGCAAGTGGAACACGCAAGGAAATTCTTTATCGGAATAACAACATCCTTCTTTGTCTTAAACATACCTTCTATTGCCATTTGCTTCACCATTGAGGAATTTCCATACTGTAAAGCCGTGAGAGGAATACTGTCTGTGATATCTAGTAGCCTTTCAACAATGAACATGATATTTGATGTGATATGGTACTTTTACATGAATTGGAGTTCTAAAAAGTCATCAGGACAATGATAAGTTCGTATTGGTGTTGTATTTGAACATTGATAAGTTTAAGATTAAAAAAACTATAACTTCAAAATATGAGGTGTAGGGTATATGAGTTATCATTAAGAAGTAATTATGGGATTGCTCTTTATTTGTATTTTAGTTTTCTTGCATACTTTCCTTAGCAAATACGTATTAATACTTTGAACAAAGTATGAAGTGTCAAAGGGTGCTAATTGCATTTCATTTTGCTTTGATCTTTTTTCTGTAATCTAGTCACTTGCTACAATATACTTTGAGCTACTAGATTAGGGTCAGATCTTAGGTGGGTGGGATGGAGGACATGGTCGACAAAGGGCAAAATTTCTTATAGCAAACAATAATATTTAGAAACTTCTCACATGAATGGAAACGATAAAATGAATCAAATGGCCTCCCCAATACCCTGCAGTGAATCCGTCCCTGTACTAAATGCTGTTGCTCTTATTTTCGAATCAGTAATTGCTATTAGAAAATTCTAATTCTGAAATATATGCAAGCTAATATGTTTGTTTTGCTAACTTACGATTCTAAGAAACGAGTGTCTGTAAATTTATCATTATAAATAGGGGTCCATTAATGTTAAAGCGTTGGAGTAAAAATTAGCACAGAATTCGAGCCAAGCCAAGTACAAGTAGAGTGCTTTATACTTTTATTATCTTGTCAAATGCAAAAGGCGATTATGCAACAAAACACGTTTCTTGTTTCCAGGCTCTAAGTCCTATATCCTGGTTTGATGTTTCCCATTATCATAGAAAAGTAGCTTTATTGAATCAAAAGTTAGAGTTTGTGGTCAGGGCATTTATATTTCGAAATTTTCATATTTTGTCAGGAAAAATCACATTTTCTTAAAGTTATCAGCTCATATGGTGATATCTGCAGAAAATAATATGACAAAGGCTTTTTGTCAAATTTTGCCAAATGGGTTGCTAACTCCTTTATACACTTCAGATATTGCAAACATTTAAGAATAGTTATTTTAGGAATACAACCAAAGTGGGCTTTCAAAGACTTGTAGAAGAATCAGTCATTGAAAATAGCTTAGATTTCAATATTTTGAAGGAAGAAAGAAATCTTCCTCCTTACTTTATGCATAATTTGAGAGCATTATACTATATCAGAAAGGGTATTACTGTATCTCTCTGCCACCTCTGCAAAATCCTGATAAAAAACATCCTACACCTTTACACACAAAGTGTTTCACTAGTAAATTAACTGTACGAGATCTTTGGGGAGCCATACGTAATTTTCATGACTTTGTGGGATATACCCCTCGTTAACACAGAGTAATAAGAGCTGAAACACTCACAGAAACATCCTGCCAAATAAGATGATGCGTCAGTATTGAAATACTACAATAAAAACAGAAATTCTTGGATGATTGAAATGATACAAAGAAACCTGTTTATATGTGGCTATCCGATCATCTTCATCTACTCTTCTACAATCTTTTGCAATAACCTCAGCGCCATGTGTCACTTCACGCCGCCGGCTCTTCTCCAATTTGATGCCCATCAAGACTTCATTTCTGAGGTCCTCAAGAAGCGCTTCCATGACCCTCAGGATCAATACGAGACTCGTATTGACAAATGGTATGATATGCTTCTTAACGCAGTGCTTCGCAGGTGACAAATTGAAAGATGGAAGAGGGGGTGCCTTGAGCTCTATTGAATCAAGAGGTTTCGACTGACCCATAAAGTCAGGAAGGTTTCCTAATCTTCTCGTAAATTTTTTTATTACTGATCGCGTAGCACCTATTGTTTTGCTAGATATTTGTACCGGCTTTATCCCTCTCTTCCTAACAATACTTTTTCCTTTCAATAATGCTTCTTTCTTTTTCATCAGAATGCTCTTCTCTGATCTTCCTTTGCTAACATCACTAAATAACATCACTAGATCATTACGATGCACTTCATCTTCTTCTTGAGCTGAAAGGTGAACTGAAATTGATTTATCCATAGCAAAAGTTCTATCCCAGCTATAAGATGCACTTCCTTGTGCTTCTGGGTCTTGAGAAAGTAAGCCAATATTTGTATGAGCTACGTCCTCAGCTTCCACTTTCGTACTCAGTCATAGTATCTATATTGGTTGTAAAATATTTACCATTTATCATGTTAGTTCTTTGTGAAGGAGGCATGAAAAAGTTATTGGCCCCTGCCATAAAACAGCCAGGCAGTCACTGGAAGCAATACTTAATTCTCGATTAACCATCCACTGGAATGGTTTGTCAAGAACAAATTTTGACACCAGGTCTGCAATGCAATCTTCCTTTACTGGAATTAACGTAGAATGAATTTTCCAGAAAGCGATTCATATCGTGACAGAAATATCGTAAAAATGCTCCTTGACAACATTTATAGAATGCCACCATCTGTATTCTCTATCACATTGTAACTCTGGAAGGAAGTATGAGATCCCATTTCTATAATTGCTCTCCTAGTAACGATTCCTTTAAAGAGGCCCTGGTATTTAGCATACAGTTTGCTACCAATGCCATCATTTTCGTAGTGTTTATATAATTAGTCGTTGTACGATGTATTTTAATTTCTTATGTTGGTAGAAAAACATTCATTTCCTGCTTTACATAGCCCGATGTGTTATGCAAGGAAGGAAACCAATGATCACAAATGATGTCATAATAGTTTTCTAATTTTCGAAAACGACAAGAAGGTGTGGTAAATGTTGCAAAATAATGAGATACCTAGTTTTAAAGCCGCATTGACTAGTATCTCTAGCTGATAAAACATGCTATTTCATTTTGAAGTTTTCCATATTTTTCCTGCATTATCGATGCCATGCGCAAGATATATGATGGGAAAAGCACAGATGCGCAGAGTAATTAAACGAGAGAAAGCAAAAAGCTTAGATCAATTAAATGGCGAGAGGCACAAGAGCAAATATCCTATAGAGCTATCTTTCCGTTTGCTTCATAGTGAGCTTCGTATGCACCGACGTTTAAGTTTCCACGAGGCAGTTTTCATCAATAATTAATCGAATATTCATTGATTCTGCAACTAATAATTGATCAATGATACTTGCAAATAGTCTAATCCAATGGCTTAATCATCAATTGCAACATAGGTAGTCTATCTAGTAGCTTGATACGGGGCTTGCTTGCAGTAGGAAGCATTGCATTTGACTTAGAATACCAATGCTTAAAGTGCACATAATACTTTTTGCGATTTTTTATATACAAGTAACTTTAAAGTGCAACGAACTCGTTGATCGTTGATGTGATCCGTTTGCACAACGAACACTTTAAAAGCAAGGTGTTTGGGGATTAAAATCATCCACTATAAGAAGAACACGTCGAAGAAAAGATTGGAACTAGTGAATCAGTGACGCAGATTGAATCAGCCATTCTACACATCCAACATATGAAATAGTTATGATAAGTAAAATTATTGCTCTACTTGCCAAGCAGTAAGCACAACTTCTTTTTGCTGACTTTGATTTCTCAAGACCCATCGACTGTGTGTCTAGTGTCTTAGGTAGATAGGCCAGAGTATGCACAGATGCCAAGCTTATCGCGTTTGAGAGCCCTCTTGAAGGGTCTTAGGAGGTCCAGCAGTGAATCTCTTGAGTCCAAAGAGTTTACCAGGTGTAGCTCCAGGAATTTTCTTACAGGGGTTGTTTCACCCTATGAGGGGGTTAAACTAACGCTAACAGGGCACTATAGCTGCTAAAAGCTCCGAAAACAGTATTTCACCTTACGACGGTGGGATAGCATGTTGCAACTGGGAGCTATCGCCTCCTCTAGCCACCCCCCACACTTACCTCTGGATTGAATGCATACAATTTCAATGCTGAAGTGCTTCCAAAACTTCTTAGAGGATCGCTCTTGAAGCTCTCCAAATTTCTTAGAGTCTTCCAGTCACTGCGAAAGGTCACATGACTCCATAAAAAATGATATTATTAGGAAAAACCCACCCACCTCAACGCACCTGGATTCTGAGCCTTCAAATACCACGCAATAACAAACGTTGTTTTGCTCACTTTGGTCAAAGTTTTAATTAGGATCAAGTATTGCTCGATAAAAAGGCTACGCATTAGAACTTGTGCTAGCAATTAACTGTCTGACTCACTGGTATAACTTAATCTACGTCACGGATTCACTCATTTCTACCTCTTTTGCCAGAGCGATCTTTTAGCAAATAGGGCTCAAACTTGGATTTCAAATGCAGTTCTGACCACTTTACAAGCTTCAAATTCAAATATAATTTTCAAATTCGAATTTATCACAACAAAAAGCTGTCCGGATTTTTCAATTTGACCTTATTTGCATTTTAAGCACCCTAACAATCGAGAAGTAGGACAAGCAACGTACTGAGGAGATGACTACAGCGGGGAGCGTGTAAGATTATGAAGGATGTGATGCACTAAACCCTTCAGGTGCCTGGAATATAAACTCGTGCCGATTTTGTGCCTTCATTACTGTCCTACTTTACAAAATTGGTTTGTTGAAGAAAGCACAAGCCTTGACTATTGAACAATCCTATTATCACGAAAAAGCATTTAGCATATTGATGCTTAACGAATAGTACAAAAAAATTGCAAAATTTT
>WIPJ01001788.1:116909-127781 GCA_018155075.1 Cassiopea andromeda
GGGGGTTGGCAGAGAATCTTCAAAGAAGTTCATGAAGATGATTAATTAACATCAATATTAGCAAGCTTACAATACAGAAAAGAGCTGGTGTTCATAGTGATTGTTTGAACCACTTAAGCTTGGTCTGTTCTTGCCAAATAAGGATACATTTCTATAAGAGGGCGTAGCCAAATTTTATAACAGATTATGGCAATGTTTTCATAGAAAGCCTGGAAAAATAGTTTTAATTTATGTCCCCACCCCCACTTTTATAGCTCTGTCCATCCCGCTGTGTTTAGAATGCAAATTTCTTGGTCTAGTGTCTGCTAATACTTTAACTTGGAACGAGCAATTAAAAACATCAAGTGTAAAGTAAAACTCAGGTACTTCACCTTAAACTAAATTACAGTCCGTCTAGAGCCCCTGTCAACTGTCACGAAAGGCATAGAGCTGAATTATGGACAGCTTGTATGATAACAAGGTGGATTATTTACAACACATCCAAAACAGGGCTCATACGTTCACTGAAAGTGACAATTTAATGGACGGGTGGGTGGGTAATGGCTTTGCAGCCTCAAACCGTAAGAAGTACGTGTAAGTATAGATTATTTGATAAGCTATGTTATGACAGTCTTCATAGATGGTTCACCACGAGATTTAAGACATTTACACTTGAGACAAGAACATGCTATAAAAACCAATGTCCCAAAACAAAACCAAGAATTTTACTAGAGGATTCACTATTTATGGAATGAAGCACCTTTCCATAATGATCGTGTTCAAAAGAAAATTGAGAGAATACTTACTACAATAGCATTAGTCCCAAAAGACCAGTTCCTAGAATGGACAGCACTATTTCATTAAGATCCTTACTAATCAGTATCTTTTGTAAGTTTTACGTTGTATATTTATATGTAATTTCTATTTGCTTGATGATTTCAGTATGACAAGTTTTCTAAGAGTTTCTCAGCATAATTTTATATGACTACCCTTAACCAACAACGTAAGATATAATGTATACCAAAAGTGCAAAACTGAATTTTGATCGAAAAAATGATTTTTCTGCGGTCAAAGTATAGATCAAAGTTGTAACTGGGAAGTGAATGTGGCGTATCTCTCAGAAAATAACTCAAGTTTTGCTAACTGCTCATTAAAAGGTGAAAGCTTGATGTTTATACTTTGGCAAAGCTTGTAAATCATACTATATGCTGGAGCAAATTATGCAAAAATTTAGCTGTGAAATCGTTGCAAGTTCTCATTAATTTTTGACGACACTGTTCGTGTATTCACACTAAAGGTAGGGCAAAAGCTAACGTTTGTACCTGAAAAGTGGCTATCTTTAATCAACAACATAAGATAGATTGTAGAAGAGAAGTGTAAATTTGAATGTTGATCGAAAACTTGATTTTTCTGAGGACTAACTATAGATCAAATCTGTAGCTGGAAAATGAAGGTGTCGTATCTCTCAGCAAATAACTCAAGTTGTGTTAATTGTTCATTACAAAGTGAGATTTTGATGTATATCCTTTTAATCATGCTATATGTTGGAGAAAAGTAAACATATATTTGTTGTGAGGATGTTGCAACTTCTCATTCATTATTAACAACAACATTCCAATACTGAAACTCATTAGCGATGCTTCACATTGCGAAATAAAATGCACCTGCAAAGAGCGTGGCATAATGCACTTTCCTTGGTTTTTGCCAGTACTTGCAGCTAGTTTGTTTTCTCGAAGCTTCTTCTTAATTGTCATTAATTCAGGTGTACTAAATTCTGTCAGCATCCTTCTATGCTTTTGTGGGTTTTCAGTTGTTTACTTATTAAAAATTTCATGAAACAATTCATTACATTACCGGTGTCCTTCAGTCTGTAATGACCAGGGCCTATAATGACTTGCATCAATGTGAAGTGTCAGAAATGCAAGCTCTTGCAAAGTGCACCATCATTTCAAAATTCGGCATTAACTTACTATGAATAAAATATGGCATAGAGGAAGCAGTGTTTGGTAAGTAAAAACGGAAGACAATGGACCCTTGTCCTTGGTATAAATAATCTTACTTTCAGCATAAGCACACTACAGACACTTAAATAATAACACATTCGGGTTGGCCAGAGAAACATTCGCTCGAGCTCATAAAATTTCAGGGTTAAAAACCTAAATTAGTAAGCTCGAAGGAAATTTCTGGTTAGCTGAAGAAGGGCTATTGCATTCCCATCTTAACCTTCGAAATTTCGACCGTGGGAGGTTACTTTGAATAGGAACAAAAAACTATCACCTTGCGGCATTATGTTTGATAAGCCAATATTGTTACGCTGGTGTAAGTATGAATGCCTTGGTGCTTTTACGGCCAATTCTGCCAGTCATATTTTGATCAAATTGCTATTCCAACAAAACTTAAGTGTGCATAGTGTCATTATTTTTCATTTATTTCGTGCACACCTTCCACTCGATGACTTCTCAATGAAGTGAATTTTTCCATTACCTTCCCTCAATACTGTAATCAGCAAATCTTCTTTAATATTCACTGATATTCAAAGACTCTCAGAACATAGTCTTTTTATATCGAAGTAGCGAAATAGATTTACAACTAGCACTTACGGAACTTTGCGCAAATCCATGGCCGATCAGGGTTACCAATTAAGCTTTTTACGTACTGAAATGAATTTACAGGCAATGACTAACTTGAACAAATGATTGTCAATAAGCTACTAATTTCAGCGCGTAACGCGCTTGCTTGGTTACGCCAATCGGCTCTGGATTTGCGCAACACTACGCGAGTATGACTTGCAATTCTATTTTCGCCTCGGTAGTGTTACGGTTTGTCGAAAACTGTAAACGAAAGCCCAAACCATTTTTGCGGTATGTATGCATGTATGTATGTAATCGATTATTTATACACGAGAAAATAGCCCTTCAGGAACTAAAATATTACAAATGCATATATACACAGGCATAATGGCGAGTAATACCAATACTGTTGCTCTTCCAGGGGGCCATGTTTTCAGGTATTATATTGTTGATCAGTCAACAGATGTGCTTTTAATTTCTTTTTGAAACATTTGAGAATTGAGGCCTCTCTTATATCAACAGGCATATCATTCCATAACTTTGAAGCCGAGTATTTGAAGCCATTTTTGCACGTTCCATATTTAGTCTTGGGATTTGAGGATCATGGCAATTCCTTGTTTCATAGTTTGAGTGGACTGATCTTAACTCAAATCTATCCCAAAGAATTTCAGGGCTTAACTTGTTTATAATCTTATACGTCATAACTAGTTGATCAAACGAAATTAGATTACTGACATTCAGCCAATCACAAGACCAGTTATCTTTTACTCTAGCAGTTTCATTTATCAGCTGGGCTCTATTCTGCAATCTTTGGAGAGTTTCGATTTTTCTCGCTGGAATACTTCCCCAGATTACGTCGGCGTAGCGAAGATGACTTTCCGTAATAGCATAATAAATACTACATAGCTTGGACTGCGGGAGAATGTTTTTCAGCTTCTTTATTGAAGCAAGTCCTCCACAGATCTTACTCTTAACACTTTTAAATTGCTCATCCCAATTCAGATGTTCATCCACCATTACTCCTAGTGATTTAGTATTAGAAAGTCGATTAATTTCCTTGTTACCTAACTCTAATTCACTCGGAGCATTTGTACCATGTAATCAAAGTTATTTGAAATTCACATATCTGAGGCGCTATCAGTGCTTTATAGATTAAGAAAGAAATAGCATTATAGCTGGTCACGTGCTAATTGAAACCTTTATTCCAATAAATTATTTCTTTGATGCTACAAACACATGAAATGGGATATTTTACAAAAACATGCTACTAGGGCAGGGAAAATATATAACAAATAACCATACGTCCTTTAAAACTTTCCTATAACCATGGGTCGTAGCACAACAAAATTTTAACAAGACCGAATACAAGAATAATTTGAAGCACCCCCTTCGAATAAGCCCTCCTTCGAATAAGCCCTCCTTCAAATAAGCCCTCCCTCAAATAAGCCCTATTGCAATAATCCAATAACAGATAAGCTCCCAGAAGGCTATCTATTATTGGAGGATCAGGTATCGTGCAGGATTTTGATCAGCAAACTCAAGGAGTTTTCAACAACTAATCGAGGACTAAGATAAACATTTTCAAGAAGGTTTAAATTAGCATTCACAGCACATGCATGAATACAAAGGAAGCCCAAACTACCAAACACAAGACATTTCTCGGCATATCACAAGTCTTCCTGTATGACTCTCTTTAAACCTTCTTTTTTTGGATACTTCTTTAAATTATCTTTTGTGTTTTCTATTGCTTCCAACAAGGTAAACACTAAATATTCACAAATGTCAAGGAGTTTACAGTGCCCTTGAAATGACACTTCATATTCCAGTACTTTGCAAGGAATTCAAGGACCTTCACGAGTTCTGGAAGATGTATGGTACTCTTTCTTTTTTCGTCTCTGGAGCATTCAAAAAAAGTATGACTAGCACCTTTGAAGCTTCGCATTGCAGCCAAAATTCCAGAATATCTAGAACGTTACTACAGCATGAAAAAGCGGCAACATTTTTAAACATACTGTAATAAAGTTCTGCAGTACCAACAGACCATTTAAATATCTAGAGCATCAAGTAGCAAACCACTGGCAAGATAAGTGCACTAAAAAGTGTGGTGTGACAGTGGTCTAAGTCCAAGTACGTACTCTCAGGTGCCAAACAAACGCCCCCCCCCACTTATTAATTTTTCGAATTTTCTCCAACCCCCGGACTTTATTAGGAACCCTCCCCATTTAATAACTTAAAAAAATTCATTTTTCCGAATTCCTTATTTCATTTCCTTTCTTCATTAGTATTATTTACGCCCAATTGTCATGGCAAAATAGCGTACTGCTGTATATATTCTAGTCTTATGCTTTATGACAACTTGTTTTTGTTCTTTCCGTTCTTGTATAATCATTTAAAGCCTTTTCTCAAAATCCAACCCCTCTCCGTTTATTTTGACCCCCTCTTTCACTTGGCACTTGAGAGCATAAGACACAGGGATAAAAATCCAGTCAAGACCATACAAGCATATATGCATAAACACGGTTCAATTACTCTACGATGATGAAAGTTACGCATAAAAATTTCACGATGCTCATGCATACAACGGACGAAAGGGTAGAACAGAGTTGCATTATTATATTACATATATAATCAACAGATCAATAAGTGACAATTCATAGTTGAAGACAAGCAATAACTGAATACCTTGTAGGAGTAATACCCATCTCATTTTACGGAAAGAACTACAAGGCTAGGCGCAATTCAATATTTAAAGACAAAGAACAACCTTTTTCCAACTTTATCAAGGAGATCTTTGCAGAAAAAATAGCTATTATAGATTGCCAAATCCAAATAATTTGCAACTGCCGAAATTAAGACAAACAATTTATGGGACAAAAAATATTCAGGTTAGAGGCTGCTTCTTATGGTCTTCACCGCCCAATAGTTTGAAAAGCAGTGACACTTAGCAAGAATGTAAAAGGAGAATAAAACAGTAGGATGGAACTTGTTGCAATTGAAGATTGTGCAAAGTTTGTATTATGGATATAAATTTCTTGGATTTGTCTTAAATTCAATAACTATATCTAATTATATCGTTTTTAGTTTTAGCTTTAAGATTATGATGACGATGACGATGGTAATGAATATTATGGGCCATACTGGAGAAATATAGACTACCAAGAAAAGTAATTGACAAGCTGAAGGACCTACACGAATTTACATCATACAGAGTCAGGGGGGAAGAAAGAGACAGTACGGAGTTCATCCCACAGAGAGGATTACGAGAGGGATGTGCGACGTCCCCGGTGATTTTTAACATATTCCATCAGGCGGTTATTCGAGTAGCAGAAAAGGAAAGAGCACGTGAAGCAAAGAAAGGAAAGAAAAAAGTAGGCATTGAGTGGTCGTTCATGCCGGGTCATTCACTTCCACCGAAGAATGTAAAGAACACTTTCAACTCAGAAGCCAAGAATGCAACACTAACAATGTCTTTGTTTGCGGATGACACCATTATCATTGGAATGAGCGACGAAATAGAAGAAGGCAAGCAAATAATCGAGAAAGTTATGGGGGAGTTTGAAGAGAGAACCAATGAATCAAAGGAAGAGAAAATGGAATTCGGAGAAAGAGACAGTGAGGAAATCCGAATGTTAGGAACATATATGGGAAATGAACACGATACTAACATGCGAATAAAGAGAGCAGCAAGAACATGGATGCAAATGAAGAAGGGATTTATGAAATGTAAGCTCAGCAAGAAGACACAAGCCAAAGTAGTGGAAACCTGCGTAGAAAGCACCATTTTGTTCAATTCTGCTGTAAGACCTTTTTCAAAATCGGAAACAAAAAGAATTCAAAGCTGGATAGACAAGAGATATAGATACATATGGAGTAACAAGAAGGAGGAACCTTTGAGACAGATGGAGAGAAATCGCATTAATATGCAAGATGTGAGAAACGAGCTAGATGTGAAGACAATCAGAAGCAAAAAAATAGAGAAGAGCCACTAAGTAAGAATTGGTCACATTGCAAGAATGTCAGATGAAAGATTACTAAAACAAGCGACGATGGGTTGGATCAGAAGAATGGAGACGGGGAGAAAACCAAGGAAAAGAAAGATTACGACGCTTATGTATTGGCACAGACTATTGAAGGAAGCAAATATAGAAGCCCATGAAGTAGAAAGAATAGCGATGGATAGAGCAAAATGGAAAAATGTAGTCAAAGACAGAATGAGACATATAGAACAATTCGAAAAACAACAGGGGCATCAGTATATAAGACATGAAAATGAAGGACATATCGAAAGAAGATCACAGTATGAAGCACAGAATGACAACAAATGCAAATAAGAAGGATGTGGTAGAACATTCAGAACTAAGGCTGGACTGGTCATCCATCAGAAAAGACTTCACAGAACTATGGAAAATGCTACAACTTTTAGATGCTAGAAGTGCAATAGTGAGTTCAGACAAGAGGCGGCATTGAAAAACCACTCCAAAGCATGTAAAAGTGGAAAAATAGAAGGAGATAAAAAAGAATGCAGAATATGCAATAACTTGGTTGGAAGGACGAACTATGCGAGACATGTAAGGAATTGTGAACAGAGGAATAACGTGCAAGAAGAGAGAGCAGCACAAGGGGGGAGATCAGATCAGACTAATACATAGACTGCAAGAAAATGCATATCAAAGAGAACGATGTGCACATATTGTGGAGCAAATGTTACAGCTACCAATTTAGCAAGACACCAAAAATCGAGAGCCTGCATGGCCTCGGATCAGTGACACAATAAAGTGAAAACCTCATGCCTGACAGCGACAAAAGAGGAAGAAGAAGAAGATAATGATGATGATAATGATGATGATAATGATGATGATGGCTTGGCTATGGTCTTCCACTTCCACGCTAAGTGCCAAGTGGACAAGATGATTCATCTTGACAAAAGAAGATCAAAACAAACGGAAACAGAAGAAAGGATTATGTTTGTGATTATTCTACATTACCTTTCCAGACACCATTTTGCATAATGGGCCTAAGTGGAGTAGCCGACCACCCAGACCCTATAAATTACTGCATGGCGAGTAAAAAGCAACAAAAGGATATGGAAATTAGGTGTGTTATCAAAACCTACGGTGACCTCCAGGCCTCCCCCTGTCACCTCCATCGCCACCTTAAACAAACTGTATCAGAAAGCTTTAGCAGTAGTAATAATCCAGAATTATTACTACTAACAACTAGCTAACGTACACAGTAGCACGCAAATGTACCATCCAACGCATACGCTGCTGCCCTTGATCAAACAAACGACAAACCTCAGGCCTACAAGCACGTATTGCAACAACCCTCAGGCCTAGAAACACGCATTGCCAGCGCAAGCGTTTCCTCAGGCCTACAAACACGTCTTGCCTTCCCGAGCGAGCAAGTCTTCCTGTTCGATCAAGAGGATACGGCAATGCGCGCCTCCGCATTTACCATCTTTCAGAGATTCAAGATGGCAGCCACATCAAGATAACGAAGAATCTCACAACAAGGTGGAAACAGCAGTACGATATAGAAAACAATCCAGGACCTAGTTCAGAGGCTCAGAAGCTATGTAGGATCAAGAAAAGGAAGGAAAGATCACAACGGAGGGCTGAAAGTAAAGCAAAGAAAATACAGCAGCGTTTCGATGAATTCCCAAAGAAAATAACAACTTGGAATGTTAATAGAGTAAACATATTTAGTAGCAGATTTGGTGAAATGGTGAAATGGTGTATAGACCAAAAGTGGGGCATTGTTTTACTATCAGAGATAAACAACAAAAGTGATGGCATTAGATTTTTCAGACACAAGGGTCAAGGTGGATATCTCTTATTTTCAAATAAGACAGGAATACTGATATCAAAGGATGTTTACTGTTTATGGCAAGCTAATAATAGAGCATGGAGCCCAGGTAATAGAATAACAACATTATATCTTAAAGAATTAACAATCTCTACAATTTATCAACCAGTACATGGCACTGATAATTCTCAGGTAGAACTGGAAGTGTTAAGAAAAGAAGCAGAGAGGGTGATTAGAACAACAAAAAAGGGTATACCTTTGATTATGGGGGGAGAATTCAATGCACAGATAGGTAGAAATGAGATAGATAATAGTAATGTTGTAGGAAAGTTTGGGTACAATTACACAAATAGCCAAGGAGAAGAACTGGTGCAATGGCTCAGAGAAAATGATTTATATGGGTTAATTCTTTTCACTCCATTAGAAGGAGAGGCACTTGGTACAATAGAAGTGTTAGGAAATGGTATGAGTTGGATGGATTTATTACACATCTGCAAGACAGAAAACATGTGGTGAAAAATATTAAAGTTGTAAGAACACTTCTTTCAGATCATAAAGCAGTCTGTATGACTTTTGAATGAGAATATAGTCAGAAAGATTACAAGATGGAACAGGAGGGAACATGTACCTAAACCAAGGAGGAAGATAAACTGGCAGAAATTGTGGGTCAAAGAGAATGAAGAAAAGTACAGAGATCTAACTAGGGAATGATAGAGAAAGATAATCAGGAATTAAATTGGGAGAAAGTACAACACATAATGTTAACATCAGCTGAACAGGTGTGTGGTAAAAATAGCTTAAATATAAATCCATGGATGAATATACATGAAGTAGAAATAAAAGAAATGAAGGATAAGATAGCACAAGCACTAAGCAAGAGAAACCTTTTGAAGAAAATTAACACAGAAGAGGGAAATGCAGAACTGCTAAGAGTAAAAAGAGAGTTATGTAATGAAAGAAGGAAATACAAGGATTGTTGTAAACAATGGCAAGAAGACTGGTGGAATGAAATGGCAGATAAATATGAAAAGGCTTGGAAATTAGGCAGATTGGGGGAGATGTATGACTTACTCAAAAAGCTGCAGAAACGTGGAGAATATAATAACTCAAAGAATATACTTCTGTTCTCTGAAGAGAGGTTCAAAGAGCATTTAGAGAAAATAACAGAAAACAGATATGAAACTGATGTCATTAACATTGAAACAGTACTAGATAAGGTTAGAGCTCCAGATATTACAGGGACTAAAATTAAAGAATTGCAGACAAAACTAGAAATGGTACCAACAAGTGAAGAGATAATGAAAGAGATGGCAAAAATGAAAGATTCCGCCCCTGGAGAGGATGGAATTAGGTTAGGATTCATCAAGAAGGCTTCAAAAGAGGAACAGGAAGTAGTTGTGCTAAAGGTCAAAGATATGTGGAATACTTCAGCTACTTTATGGGAAGAACCTTTGAAAGTAGGGGTAATAATTCCTCTTTTCAAAAAAGGAGATAAAAGTGACCCAAATAATTATAGGGGAATCTGTTTGCTACCTATATTAAGTAGAGTTCTTGGCAGAATATTAGCTACCAGAATTACAGTATGGGCAGAAGAGATGAATCTGTTAGATGAAAATCAAGCTGGATTTAGGAAAGGTCGCTCAACTGCAGATGCAACACAAATATTTATACGCATTCAGGAAGACTCACTGATATTACAGAATTCACTAGATGAACAGAGTGAACCAAGAGATAACAGTGAACAACCACAAGCTTATCTATTAGACCTGAAGAAAGCATATCGTAGGGTAAGCAAACCTATACTATGGAAAATTTTAGACAAATTGAAAATGCCAAGATCAGTTATCAGTAAGCTGCAAGATCTATATGAGTTTACAGAATATAAAGTAAGAGGACATGAAAGAGGTAGCTCAAGTTTCTTTCCACAAAGAGGACTACGTGAAGGATGCCCAACATCTCCAGTCATTTTCAATATATTTCACCAAGCAGTAATGAGAGTTGCTACAGAAATGAGAAAAGAGAAGGCTAATGAAAAGGGATTGGATGTAGGAATAAGATGGTCATATATGCCTGGAAACTCCCTCCCACCTGTACACAAGAAATACCTTTCAACTCTGAAGCAAAGAAAACAGATTTTGATTTGTCACTTGTTGCAGATGACACAACCATTATTGGAAATAACCAGGAAATAGGAATGGGGAAAGATATAATTGAGGAAGTGATGGGAAACTTTGAAGAGCAGACAAATAAATCAAAGGAAGAGCATGTTATTTTAGGGGATTCAGAAAGTGGCAATGCTAAGAATGCTAGGCACCTGGTTAGGACATGAAAAGGACGCAAAAATGAGATTGCAAAGAGCAGGTAAAGTGTGGTCCACTATTAGGAAGAGATTTTTAAAATGCAAATTGTCAAAGATAACACAAGCTAAAGTATTTGAGGCATGTGTTGAAGGCACAATGTTGTTCAACATTGCATTGCGCCCATTTTTAGCAAGAGAAATCAAGAGCTTTCAAAGATT
>WIPJ01001788.1:142842-201949 GCA_018155075.1 Cassiopea andromeda
TATATATATATATATATATTTATATATATATATATATATATATATATATATATCTCTTGATAGTAAGACACCAACAACTGGGAATACTTCGTATCCTGGCAAAAGCGCAAAAGCAAGAGTACGTACCCAAGAACTCGGTGATATCACTTCTCTGTAAATGAAACTGTCCATTTGGCTTTGCTTTCCTTGTCGCCATCCGTGCCAATAGGATGTTGTCCGCAATACCGGCAGAAGCAGTACAACCGGTTGCTTCTTGGATGTCATTCCGAATTTTGGTTGACAATTGCAAAGCTCCTAGCTCTATGACAGTAAATTAGTAGCTTGTGATTCAGTTTGAAAATATACAGCAATACCGTAATGCCTTAATTTAGCGACCCTGTCGTATAAGTACCCCCTTGAATAAGCGCCCACATTTGCGACCCAAAAACTTTAGAAGCGCCTGGGCGCTTAAATGAGGAATTACGAGATTTTGTATCTATGAACAAATATGCTCACTTAAGAATTGTACTTGAAAATGCTTAAATCACAACCTCCATTTAAAAAAAAATTCAAATGGAGAAAATTTTGAGCCGTTCCAATGATATGAAAGAACTAAATTCTTTCCATATGAAACATCAACCCAGTGTTTTGCCGGCTGAAACCCAGTTAATAGTTAACAAATTAGTACTTAAAGCAGAATGTTAAGGGCCTAGTACCGCCTTCAAATGATAGCTAATACACCCTTACAAACAAAAGCATCTATTAAAGATGGAAAAGATGTAGCTCCTACCCTCGCCAATCAAATCAGAAATGTCCAAAAGAGCCTCATCACAGCTAACAGCTTCAATGTTGCATGTGTACGAAGCAAGGATTTCATAAAACTTCTGCGAAACAGTCCGATAGCTCTCAAAATAGTATGGCACGCACACCAGTTCTGGACACTTTACACGAGCAGCTCCAAGGAACATTCCATTGCGGACGCCCATACTGCGTGCTTCATAACTACATGATGCGATTTCAGACATGGAATTCATCTTTACAGATGAGCTAGCTAGAACAGAAAGTGGACAGTTCCATTCTGGGAGTAGATAAAGTAATCGAGAGGATAAAGGAATGTCTGCTAGAAATAAATAAAAATTTCGATGAAGATATACTGAGCAGATAGTCTATGAAGATGGTAAAAAGGAGAGATTATACAATAAACCTAAATACGGAAACACTTAAAAACAGGCAAAATGCAATATAGCAAAATATGGGTTGCAGGTTATCTGCTAAAATACGGAAAAAAAATTCGGAACTAACAACAGACTTTCACTACAGACAAGGTTTACAAACAAACGAGATGTGGGTAAAGGAAATACATAGAGAAAAGAAAGTCAAGGAGTACTAGTATATTCTACAGTAAATAATAAAATAAATCAATTCCATAACATATAAACTGTGTGAGGGTCAATAATTGTTACTCTGTCACTCAACCAAAAGATGAGCTTTTGAGGCAAAATAGGTTACAAATGAAATTATGAAGATCATAAGCATAAAAAATTCCTCTCACTGCATTTTGTTATCTCCTGGTAAACATAGCAGAATAAAAGCTTGACTAAGAATAAGAAAATTTAGGTTAGCAAACAAAAGTATGTGAGAGGAGAAACGGGTGCCTATTCATTACAATAAATAAATAAACTATCACACCTTTAGAAGCATGGCACACAGCGACTGGCTTTCCAATGAGTTCTGGCTTTTCCTTCAATGCCACGGATACAAAAAATGAATCCATATCTATATGCATGATGCATCGATCTGATTTCTTATTCGATATCTCTGTCGATCTCTTTTTAGATGAAGCTGTGTGAATCATTGTGGCAAAGCGCCTTAATTCAGACTTCCACATTGAAAGGTGATGTAGGCGTGAATTCGAATAAAAGTCGCTCATAAAGCCAGGATCTCCAGCTTTCCCCATCGTTTTCGCGTGAGCTTCAGGGCTATAATTGTGCTTCGTAAGCTTTGGTAGAGACAATTTGTCATTACTAATTGCATGAGACCGTGCAACATCGTAAGTTTCACTTTGATTGCAATCAGCAAGATCTTCCACGTCTTCGTCTTCATGCCATTGACTCAGATTGTTGCTCATTACGAAAATCTCATTCTTTCTGGCATCCTCATCATGGCCTATACTGCTATAGCTACCCCTTCCAATAATATGGCTATGCTTAGTATCAACTTCTGCATCCACTCTCTCACACTCCTTGCTACATTCATTTGCTCTTTCCTTGCACTCACCGTCACGAAAACCAATACTTTTGCTTTGCGTGCTCAAAGGCACCAAAATAGCGCATTTATTCATTTTCCAGCAAACATCATCTCGTAACGAATCATTACGATGCACTTCATCTTCTTTTTGAGCTGAAAGGAGAACTGAAATTGATTTATCCATAGCAAAAGCTCTATCCCAGCTATAAGACGTACTTCCTTGTGCTTCTGGGTCTTGAGAAAGTAAGCCAATATTGTTATGAGCTACGTCCTCACTCAAATTATAGCTAGAGCGATCATCACCGCAATTTTTTAAGGACATGCTCTGTGCATGACTACTGTCACCCTCTTTCATGGCAGCATCTTCAAAGCTATCTAAATTACCTCGAAAGCTAGCAAACGCACTTTTTCTTGCCCCAGTAGTATTGGAGTACAGCTGGTAGTTATCAATAGGGAGACAGATCCCAGCTGCAACACTAAAAGTTGAAAGCGAAAGGAAATAACAAACAAAAGGTAAAGATATTTGGAAATAGATAAAAGAATAAAGAATATATTGTACTTCCTCTAATAAACGCCCTGTCTCAAATACACGCTGGTTTAAAATAAACTGCAAGTTTAGGCAAAATTCTCAACAAACGATGCCCTCTATTACGAGTCACCCTCCAAAAATCACCGAGTAAAATCAGCATCTATCAGAAGCCACGAAGAAGATAGAAAATAGTACATAACTGCACAATCTTTTCTATACTGCTTGCTAATACCACGAAAGGATATTGGATAGTATTTTCCTTTTGAATGTAATATAACAGTTTAAAATCAATAATTTTGCTTTCTAATTTCATCACAAAGAGTTATCCGCATAGTCATTTTTTGTAAGTGATGCGCAAACTGTATACATAATCAGGATAAATTCTCTTTCACGTTTCTTTGCGACAGCTAATGTTACGAGATTGCTTTTGGGTCCTTCACTGAAAACTCTAAACGGCTGAACACCCCAACTAGATTATGGACAACAAATTGATTGATATGTAAGTTGAAGAAGAGATCTCAAATAGAAGATTCTTACACAAAGGTACATATAACGCTTTTCATCTTTTAAACGAACTGACTATAGATGTACACAAAAAAATTGCGTTAAATGTTTACGAACGCTGCAGCATTTATTAGAGGAAATATAATAGTCATGCAATCGATCAACATAGACATTTTCTTTAAATAAATAAAGCAATACAGGGCGTGACTGAAGAGAATTTAGCTTCAAATCTTCTATATAGCATGGGCCTCGTCATACAGTGTGGCAACTAGATCACGAAGAAAATGCCTGAGAGAAAGAATCAGATGACATATTTTGAGGTTTGCATTGTACTTAGCAGTGGGAATGAATAAAACTTCCATAGCTGCCAAACATAACAAATTATGTGTGAAAAGACTGGATGTATGAATGAATGAATAAAAAATGAATGGAATGAATGACTTGCTGCTCTCAATCTGAATATTTTTCAAACTTCAATTTCATTCTCATATAACTAAAATACAATTATACGTCTCTCTAAAACTAGGCAACGTTCAACTGATTGTCAGCTTAACTACTTAACTAATGAAAATGAAAAAAAAATTACTGTGACATCAATGGAATAGAATGGAAAATAAAATGAAATTAAAAAGAAAAAATCAATAGTATTTCTCATAAGTTGAGAAAGTCAGGGTTTGTCCAGGGTTTATTTCGGCAGCAGAAAATAAAGTAAGTACTTCTTATAGTTATGTTGATGAGGTTAGATAGAATGTGTTTTTGCACTTTGTCGTTGAAACCGAGGGATTTAAGAAGATTCAGAAGAAGACCCAATAGTGCCAAGGGCTCCCATAGAAAGATTTATAAATTTGATTTGTTTATAATTCGGAAGTAGAGTTTGTTGTAGAGGATAATGTTTTGAAGCCTTACTCTCACTATTGATTTGTATGTTAGTTTCAACACCAATAGTGAGCTCAAGAATATACAGGACATTGTCCTTAGTAATTAAGAGAAGATCGGGTCGGAAAGCACTACCTGTGATAAAAGAAGGGGATATAAAAGCAGGAAGATCTGCGTATAATCAGAAATCTGTAAGTGTGGAAAATGTCTTAGCTATGGAATTTAGGACATAATCATGTCTTCAGGTATACCTACCATGTTCTAGATACAGCTTACAGCTAGAAACAATGTGCTGCAAAGTTTCAGGTTGCAGGCAAAAGGAACATGCTGACGATTGAGAGATGGACCATTTTGAGAGGTTTTTTCGAGTTGCCAATGTATTTGTTAAGTACTTCAGAGAAAAGTTGAAAATATTCTTGGGTAGTTTTTGTTGAAAATACTATTGTGCATTAAAGAACCATATTCCTCTTTCTCTGACAAACTTGGCAATTTTCTCCACGATCTTTCTAAAACTGAATCACATACCTATCTAAAATCCAATCCGGGTGAACAACCTTTTTATTTCTGTTGAGAAAAATACGATTGTAATGAAACATATGACAATAATGTACATGAAACTTCCTTAAGGTTAGACGGGGTAAGCCGTATTTCTTGCTTGTGGCAGATTTTTAGAATTTTCTCAGAAGGAGGGAGCATGCTGGATAATGGTGGCATCATGCTGCAAAGCCTTTCAGCTTCCTATTTTGTCTAAAAATTGGACACAAAAAACACTTTCTGGTGTATGGCAGGAGTGGGTGGGGCAAAATTTTTATTGGTTTTACGACTTTGTGACAATGAGGTAGGGAGGGTCAAAGTAAACTGAAATTTGGATGATTGAATATTTAATCATCTCATATTAGCATCGTTGGTCAAAAGGGTTATGCTCTATAATACCATTGCATAAATCCAATTTGCATACTAACCACATCCACCACGACCACACATGCAAATTCTAGCCCCGTTCAGATTTTTGACTGGATCCGCCACTGACCTCCTACTATATGCAGGATTTATACGGACTTTCTGAAAAAAATTCCCCTGACTTTTGCTTCAAAAGCACAAATTTTCCCTGACCTATTTCCCTAAAACCTATATGTTTTTCCCTGACCTCTTCTGAAAAAGCGAATTTTTCCCCTGACCTGATTGAATTAATAATGATGCAAGTAAAAAATAGCAAGATATTTTTTTCAATTTAGCAATATGAAGATATTTTAGAAACTTTATACAAAAAAATATGAAGAATTCACTTGAAATTCTTAAAGAGAAACGAAAAAAGGTTACGTAAAATGTGATTAACACTCTTCCTTTTGTTCACATTGATACAGTCATGCAGTTTTAATTTTTGAAATTTCTTTTTATTTGCTTGATTTTTCTACTTGCTTCTTAAATCGCAAGTTTGATGAAAACGATAGAACTTTCTAACCTATAACTTATTATCACATTTTCTTACCTAGTTATTAAAGTGTTGTAAATATTTCTTCGATGGTGAAAAATGAAAGATTTCCCTGACCTGCAGAATGAAAATGCTATTTTGCCCCTGACCACTGCAGACTTCCCTGACTGTCCCTGACTTTCCCTGACTTTCCCTGACCAAAGCAAAAAGACCCTTTTCCCCCTGACTTTCCCTGACCGTATAAACCCTGTATATGGCATCGTCAATGGTAGTGAAATGTACAATACTTCGTACAAGAGGTGGCACCATGGGAGGGCTACGGGGATATAGCTCTTCCTTGACCGTCTAAAGATGAAAAACGATATTTCGGAGATTTTTGGCACTTATAGTACCCTGAAAATCGTATTTTAGGCCTTTGTCGGAAGAATCAGCTCCCCGTCGAAAATTCCTGGTGCCGCCCATGCGTCGAACCAAATTCCATCCAAGCGAAAATAGCACACAGTAGCAAAATAAACAAAGCCAATTAAAATGGTAATTTTCGTCCAAGTGAAACAAAGCATAAATAGGATAATTACTCACTTAAGGTCTTTGATTTTACTGTCCGGAAGATTAGTAGCAATAATATGCGTACAAGACCTCATGGAGTAATAGTGTTGATAGCGACCACCATGATCCGCCATAATCTGCTTCAAATGGTCTGATGACGGATCTGAGGGAAAGTTAATTTCATGAGGCGAACGCCCGACGTCAGCAAGTAGTCTTTTCATGACAAATTATACAAATGTTAAGAAAATTCAGAGTAGGGACAATTGAATATATGTACTGACATTTAAAAAGTACAGGGCTTATTAAAATTGCATATTTTGGGAACAACATGGCTTAACTGTGTAAGAAAATGTGTATTGTGTTCAACATTTTCACCTCTCTACCTCAGTTTCATTAAGTAAACTTCTTATAACAAGCATATATATTAGAAATAAGAGGATGGCATAAGGAAAAATTCAAGAAAAATTTCAGAAATACAGGCAAGTTCAGTTTCAAAAGGAAACTTGAAGACATTATTTCAGCAAGAAATTTTTTGATTAAAAATAAATAAAAATACAAACATCATCTATCTCTCAAGCCCATTTATACTTATATACTTTACAGAACCAGGACATCCCATTTCTTGTCTCACAGGAGCTTGGAAGTGTCAAGAAATTCAAGAGACCTTTAAGATTATATTATTCCAGTTTAAGCCAATTACACTTTGCCAGATTGTAGAACTGACTTGATGTTATAATTTAGTTGTGTCAAATTCATTACTCATCTGTAAAATTGGGGTTGCTCCCTCCTCGATTAGATTGACTAATTATGCTTCATATCATACATGGCTGCCATAGAGAATGGAGAAAGAACAACAAAATGCCCTGACGTTTCCATGACCAACAGGGACAGGGGACTATGGCAGATCACACCCTTTAATGACCAACTTGGAGGCCATACAAATTCAACTACAAGGAAAGTTCTATCTTACTTTTTATCTACAACAGCATGCAATAGAAAGTATGGCCAAAGTTACACACAGCAGTGGTACAAAGCAAAAAGGAATTACATCTTGCTATAGGAATCTCTACTAATATCCATACCATCAAGACTAATACTAACAAAACATTATTCCCTGACTTTTCCTTGACTTAGATACTTTTTCAACAATTTCACTGACTTTTCCAGGTTTTCCCTGACTTTTCAAAAAATTGACATTTTTCCAGGTATTACAGGCTCTGTGGCAACCATGTCATAGTACTAAACAATTCTATTTTACGACAATAGACAATGCACTTGCACAGTCACAGTCATGATTAGATCAAGGTTGGAATAATGTAATAAAATAAGCCCAAAAATAATAACAACCTACTTGTGTAGCCATTCACAAAAATGCAAATTCCACTGAAAATGTTTGATCTAAAACAAATTTGAAATGAGCTTAACAGATCTACTAGGGATTCTCGTGTTGTCCAAAGTCAAAAGGAGAAGGTATTCTAATTTGGAACTAAAAATTCCAATAGCAAAGATCCCATATGATGAGGCTTAAGGCCAATCCAAAAGTTCTGGGCATGACACTTGTACACTTTGATCACTTATATCTGCCACATAGTGCCAGGTGTATCTATGATATTACACTCACTCATTACTCCCATCTAGGTGACAAATTGAAAATGAAAAACAGTGCTTTCCAATCCCTGTTATGAATCTATAGCCAATCAAACCTTGTTCTGGATGTGACAGGCAATATGTGTCATTTTCAAAACATGTAGATTTGGATAAAAAGTTTACCCCTAAAGGGGATAAAGTTGTGGATTGACCTTTTAACTGCTTAATGTATTACTTCTATCTAACTCCATATGCTACAGCTAGCAGGATATTTGTCAGTCTATTGGCAAAATCAATAGGGTTTCTAGCTATGGTTAGAAGGGGTAAGAAAGTCTATCATATGAGAATCATAGTCAATAAGAAAGAAGGTGATAAAATGTAACAACCTAGCACTTGAGGTGCTGCCCTAATGAATTACCTTTCTAACAAACCTTTGAACTGAAATAAATTATTCTCCAGATTTCATCAGAACCTGGTAACTGAATCTAAATCAAGATATGAGTCAAATTGAGCTCTGCATCCATTACTGAAGAGATTAAGTAATTTTATCCTCATGCATTGTCAGCTACAAATTAGCCACTTTATTGATGGTATTTTCTATCTATCTCCTACAGCATCTAATCAAAGAGTAATTGATAATCAAATAAAGATAGAAACCTTTTCCTTTTGCCATTATGATCATTCAAACCAAGAAATTGTTCTTCCAATTTTCTCTCTTTTTCCCTCATATAACCATGCTAAAAAATTCATGCAGTGCTTTGAACTAACAATCTGTTGAAAAGCTTAAACTAAAGTGGAATTGAATAATGCAAGCTCAAACTAAATGCATTTCAAGTAAGCTCAAAAAACAAAACTCTAGTTGAGTTTGCACCTGAGTAAAATGATAAGAACATTATCTTCTCCCCAAGTTTTTCTAATGTCATGGGTAGAAGGTTAAAAGCTTAGGGTGCACCAAAGGAGAGATTTGGGGTGTAGCACCCCCACCTTTTGCAAAAGATTTAAGTAATCCTTTGGTTTGTCGGTAAAAGCTGGTATTGTGATGATAATTTGTCCTTATTACTACCTGCAAGCTACTACTTATGCAGCATGGCTAAATACCTTTTGGGTCATCAAAATAATAGGGGAAGATGTCATCATGGCCCCTCGATGGCATGACATTATAAAACTAAGAATGTTAGTAAGGCTATATGATTGGATGTATTTTCAGCCCAGTCTGCAATGCATGGCTGTTCTAGACAGGATCCTCTGTGCCTAGAGGGAAAAAAAGGCACAGACGTATAAAAGAGTTGTAGAGTGTGTGGACACTTACATGTCCTTGACCACCCCAACCATCATCTTGCTTTTTCTTAGACTCCTTTTTCCCAGTCTTTGAAGGCATTGCTTGGACAGCTCTGGGTGCCTTTTCATCTTTCCTTTCTGTTTCCATGTTTGGAGTTTTACTCTGAACAAATCTCAGAACAAAATCTGCCTGGAAATGATAGGTGGACGATAACAGTGGTTGTTGTTGTGTATGACCAGCAATCTATGTAACAAATAATGGGTAGAGGATCGATACTAATGAGCGAAATAACGCCGACCAGAATTGAGAATTCGGTCATTTGGTCGGCACTTTCCAGGAAAGAATACATTTTCGGCTTGTAGCTTACGAAAGCAATTGCGAACTTTGTTGCTTGTATTAGTATTTCATCTGCCCTGCAGGTATTTAACGTCGATTATGTTTGGCCCCATCCGCATATATGACAAACGTAAGTAGTGAGGAATTCCTGCGCATCGGTCCACTTTGAAGCCATTAGATTTAGAGGAAAGGTGTACATTAATATCCCGCGCACCCAGATTTCCTCAGACAGACCAGATTTCGCTAATTCACAAAGGTACCGTCGTAGTGCCTCGAAGCTCTCCGTTTGCCAAATAATTAAAAAATTAAACAAACCTCAGTGTAGTTGATGTTGATTATTTTCCATGCCTAGAACCAAACGACGAGGGATTTATATGAGCAACACGCTGCGTTCGACCTGATTGAAAGACATACCAGTGGAGTCTGCCATTCCTGAAAAGAGAACTCTAGAAGGAAAAAGTGGAAGGGCAACATTAATAATAATCAACATTAAACTACACCAAGGTTTGTTTAAATTTTAAGTATTTTCCATCCCTAGAACCCAAACTCCTTTCGGTATTAATATGAGACTTTAAAGAGACTGGTTAAGTGTCAAGTCAAGCATCTCACAAAAAATAATGCTCCATGAATGAAACGATATGCTGCAGAAAGAACTATACTATAATACAAATAATCAAGTAGTTGCTGCAACTCTAATAGTATCACATCGCTAAATTTAGGATCTACTATTATTTTGTCGTGAAAGCAATGACTATTGCAAGTCGACCAATCAGCAGATCTACTTAGCTCCGCGAATGAGAGCCCTAGGCTCTTGCTATTGATTTTGAGTGTGTAACGAGTTCCGAGGAGCAGAGCCATAGAAGACAACATTACTCTTCGTTATCTAACTCATACTGACTTCATTCTAAGCTAAACCATTCATATAATATCAAGCAATCATAATCATACATAGAGACACCAACACAGTACGTAGCACGACATAGTAGAGACACCACATACGGTTCACAACATAGCACGTTACAACTCAATTAGCTGTACGCAGATAACAAATCAATAAATTTATTTACATTACATTACAGGCAAAATATTACAGGTGGAAATGAGACAAGAAATCATAATTATTAAATTCCCTTTATTGTAATATAGACTTTATGCACAATACAAAAATGTTCAATATGAATACAGGATGCTTAGGAAACTTGTACGGTACTTGCATGTTCTACTTCACTGTATCATTGATCAGCAGCTGTAGTTTAATATACAATTTACCTTAACTTGGCCGTAATATCAAAACTGCAAATCCAAAATAAACAGTTCCACGGACTGTCTATGACAAATAAATAAACTAACTAGATGTTGCTTATATTCCAAAAACAGAACGAATAGCATTTCCTACAGAAAATACTCCAAAAACAAGTGGGGAAAATTCCAGCCTAGTTGTTTTAAGCCTTCTTCAATATTCAGCAAACATTCCTATCAACAGAAAATATCCGTAAATCTTATGCCAATAGCAGCAAAATTTAATTTCTCTATGCAAACATATCACAAAACAGTGCAATAGTGCAGCTGGTGAGCATCTTAAATTGAAGACTCTACTTATTAAACAACTCTAAATAAAACATGCTAAACAATGCCAATCCTAATGTAAAACCTGCTTTAAAGTAGACTCTTCTAGTGGATTAAATTCGAAAGAAAACTTGGACTCCTAAAGCATGATCGTAGAAAAGCAGACTGCCAAATTGTCTGAATGAAGGTTTTTTGTTAGGAAACTATCCTTACATTTATGCTATAATATGTGGGACAGATTTCTCTTTATTAGCAATAAGTAAACCGTTTGCTAAGATAGAATATTCTTCAAAGTACCAAGTGATCAAGATTTGGTGATTATGTCTTTGGCTCCTAACAGAACTGTATCTAGACCGCCTGTCATTCCTGAGATTATGCCAGCTGGAAACTTGAGGACTTGTGCAGTAGATGTTGAATTCCTGCCTGGTTTGGTAATTGTAGCAGATGGCTGCTGTATGGATTATTTATGCATTCAGAAAGCAATAATCTGTTACATTGGAAACATTCTAAGCTGTATAGCCAAATCAGAGAGAATACAATGGCCAATTGCTTCACCAGAAAGTACATTCTGCAAAAAATGAGTAATGAATTGCAACAGGTGAGGATGCATATACATCCATGAAATGAATGATCAATCTTTTGTATGTGTATACTACTATAGCTTTTAAATCTGGTCAAAAGATATAAAAAGGGTTCAATTGGTAAAACATTCAGTGTACAAATAACTCAATGATAAAATTAGTTTTTAAACTTTTGACAAGAAGCTTAAAAATTGTAGGAATTCAATGTCAATCAATACAGAGCTCATACTGTCTTAATTCAGCATCTACAACAGGATTCTCAGCTCCAGGAAAATAAGAAACTAAGAGGCAATAATTATTTCGATAGCCGAAGACCAGGATTTTCTTGAAAAATCGTTTCAAAATGAAGAAAGACAAGATCCCATATCTTCAATACTATGAGCAGCTTTCATACTGTTAGCTAATATTATGATGTGAGTATAATGAAAGTTTTACAAAGATAGCAAATCAAATAAATAGCTTTAAATTCAAGCACATTGATATCAAGTCTACGATACTGCCAATTTCCTTTCACTGTAGTGCCTTTGATTACAGCTCCTCAGCCAGAGGATAAAGTATAGGTAACAATACCCACTTCTGGATTGTAAATATGCATCTCCTTAAAAGACAAATAACTACTATCAATATACCATTTGAAATTCTCAAGTGCTGTGTGTGATATGATAGCGTAGAAATCAAACTTGCCCCACAAAAAGTTGTAATAAATCAAGTTTATCACATTCCAAAGATCTATTATGTAATTGTCCAAATTACACAGCAATAAGGATGGTCTCTATTATTGGTGCAAGGCAGATTATAGAGGCATATTGAGAAAAATATATGATGAACATATATCCTTGTCTCCATCTTAGAAAAGAGAAGAGCATCCTTCATAGCTTCTGAATTGATTATAAAACCAAGAAGAGATTGATCTGATTGATACAAAATAAGATTGAAAATGATAAGTAATAATGCCTAAGTGATCCAATGGTTTGATAGTTTCAGTTATTGTATCGATGCAGCCGTGGTAAGACTCATAAGTAATGATAATGCCATCAAATATGCTCATGCAAGATATCCTTGTTGCCTCAAGAAATGCCAAGGCTGCCTTAAATAACTTTATAAATTTTCTTGGTTCACCCTACAACCAATAGGCAAGCATATAAATTTATACAATTTCTCATGCAAATTGAATTTCATATAATTCTGATGCGATGTAAAATATGTGAAAACAGTAATAAACATCCTTTACATCAACTGTGCACATGAAACAGTTTGGTCTTATTAATGTAAGAAGGTTATCAAAAAAGTATCCGTATTAAAATAGGTATAAGGTATAGACTCATTTAATCTTATTAGATTAAGAATCATTCTAAAAAAGAAAGTGGCATTCTTACGTCGCAGAAATACTCAAGAAAGCAATACATATTTCTCAAGGGAAGTAAGTATCATAGCACCTTTTAGCTTACTGATATCTTTTTCAATAATAGTAGCTTCAGCGAAAGAGAAGGACAAGAATGCCAATGTTTACTCTGGCATGGCATTAGAATTTGGCGATGAAAGTAAGATTTCTGACCTCTCTACAAAAGAGAGCACTAATCAAGACCATAAGATGTATGTGTTTAATAAGCTGGCTGCTAATGGTACATATAACATTTAGAAAAATCTAATTAACGTCTAGCCACAGCGAACTTAAGCAAGACGTTAGGAGTTTCTTTCTTCTGTCAGTCAACCCCAAATGAATGAATAGAAGCATGAAAAGGGAAGTTTCATAGCCCTTGAACATCTTTATTCAAGATATTTCTGACGTTTGCTGTCCACATATTTGAAAAGGTAACACTTGACTTTTCAAGTATAGAGATGGATCAAAAACTTTCTGACTGTGAATATTACATTATCGAATTCTTCAGCCGAAAATGCATAATGTGCAATGGAATACATAATATTTGAGGAGTAACATCCGTATGCTAATAATTGTTCTCTCTAAAGCAATGAAATGTTTCGATACACTTATCTTCATTATAGGTTCGGGCATTGTTGGTTACATTTTTAATTTTATTGGATGGCTACATTTCTTGGAGACTTTTACTGCCAACTTAAACCTAAAATTTTCCACAGATTTTCAATTTTACTGGCCACGCTCTATGAAAGAATACTAAAGGCTGTTAATGTCCGCACTGATATCCAAAAGCACATTTTTACACAATCAAGGAGAACAAAGAGACAACACAGTGATCTGATTTTGAACGCTTGGCTGATATAGCATCCAATTTACCAGCGGAAGATACAGCTTCCAAAAAAGAAAGCAGAGATACAATGCCATGAACTGATTCTGAACACTTGGATGATATATCATCCAATTTATAAGTGGAAGATACAACTTCCAAAAAAGGAAATCAGAGATACAATGCCATGCACTGACTTTGAACACTAAGATGATATAGCATCCAATTTATACGCGGAAGATACAGCTTACGAGTAATGTTAGGAGAGAGACACAACATCGTGCTCAAAAGAATGATGAGTCTAAGAAACAAACATTACTTCATCAAACCTCATTGGCTTACTTGAGGTCGAAATACAACGTTCAGACTTTGTAAGCCCAACTAGTCTAACAAAGGAAGGAACAATCGATGGTCTTTCCTTTGCTAATATTGTACTGAACAAACTGTTCTACTATGCCAGTAAGAGCCGACATATCTTTTTGCACGTCCTATAACATTGCAGCTTGCAAGTTGGGAATAGCAAGCCTATCACTATGCTCAATTTCAGAAGGCGTAACCGCTCCATCGTGCAGCTACTGTAATGGAAATGCTATGTAACTTAGAAGGGATTTAGACGGCCGAATTTTGGTCGCGTCGAATTCAAATCATTAAGTTCGACCAAAATGCAGTGAAAGTGTGGCAGTCACTTTATACGTGTTTTCGACTTCGCATCTAATTCCATTCCCAGCAAATTGACAAGATGTTGCGCGTTGGAATGTTGCCAAAAAAACAGCATGGCTTTCGTGAATCAAGAATTGAGAATTGCGTTCATGTTGTATTAAAATCAAAGACAATTTGGCCTTCAAAAATTAAAGAATTTGATAGTGGTGCTAATGAGACCTTTGTAATGAAAAATAGTTTGTCGGCATGACTTTTCTGATATTGCATGCAGTGCTCATGAGAGCTGTCAAATTGTGTTGGCCTAGTCGTTCTCACTGAAGTCCAACATTTTCATAAACAAGAAAATGTTAGCACTTTCAAATACAAGAATGAAGCACATACATACCATGATACATACATGAAACGTAGTTTGCACATGCGCAATTGAATATTTGACAGACTAGAGACAAGAATATCCAGAACTTGCATTTAAAGGCGGCCAAAATTCGGCCGTATAAAGCCATGCCACATTTGCGTTGCACTTGTGAATTAAGTTCGGCAAATCCTGCTGCACTTAATTCAAAGTTCACTTTATACGGCCACATTTATTCCAAACTTAATTCAAATTCTGCTCTGAATTGAATTCGACGCGACCAATATGTGATCGTCTAAGGCCCTCCTTAGGAACATTTACTTTATCCACAGCTAAAAAACAAGAATAATGTGTATAAATTCGTAAAAAACACTGAGAAACAAATACAATTATCAAACAACTGCAGTAAACAATAGAAAAATAACTTAACATCATTCGACACTTGACTTACACTTGACTCCACCTGCTTCTTCAAAGGTCAAATGTCACTGGTTAAAGGTCGAACGCTCCCTGTTGCTCATATAAATACAGAAAGAAGTTTGAGTTCTAGGGATGGAAAATTATTCTGAATAGACCAGCATGAAACAGGGGAGATTGCCTTATCATATGTCATCAACCTAAGCCAAACAATTCACTTCTACACGATGTACGGTGGGCTATGGGGACAGGGTTATCCTGCTTATGAACATACACCAGGGTTTCTCTATCCAAATTTGGAGCAAGAAATTAGCGATCACCAACAAGAACACAGAGGTAATACGAGATCATGGGTGGAATGGACGAGTGAACAAACGGGCTTCCTTTTGCAAGCTTGGGCAGACCATTATGCCTGCATAAGCAGTACCCATTCTGGAAAAGCCTGGAAGATGGGGCTGGAGAAACTGAATGAGAAGTTCCCAAGTACAAGGACCGTGGAGCGGATAAAAAGAAAGGTGTGTAGCTATTAACATTCTTTAAAGTAGAAGTTAGCATACTTTTACCGAGTGGCAAACTCCTATTGGAGCTTTGAATAAGGGGTCGGGGGAAGAACCCATTAAAACTGTTAAAACCACGCCGTTAGATGGCAAGAAAACCCTCTTCTTAATATCAAACTGCATTCTATCTTAGCTAGGTCTAGTTTTATCTTGAGTTTCAAAGTTCTTTCCTTGTAGTTCTAAAAGAATCATAATTCTAGACTGTCTAGTGCTAGGTCTCTTAAGGGATGCTGGAGCACGGGGGTAAAGCAGAGGCAGTGCCCCTCCTGTCCTTGGAGAGTGGGTAAAAGAGGGCAAAAGTGCCCTTTCTATGCTGTCTACTTATACAATTTTGTTCACATTTCCTCTTACACTCGTTCTTCTCTCAGGATCGATTTCCCACTACCCTTATGAATTCATCACCTGCAATGAAATGCAACAATGCTTGGAGGTATATGTTTGTAAAAAGTAGCCAGTAAGTTTATATTGGGATGTAACAATTACGTCATTATATGTGCATGTGCACTTTTCCATATTTTTTCCCCTCTGCCCTACTGCTTCTACTGCATTCCTGGGTCTATTATAAACCGGTTTCTTATAGAAAAAGTACATGTATCATTTTTCATTGTTATTTTGAAATATTTATAGATGGTGGCCCCTCAGATCTAATGCCTTTTTACAGGGGGTCATGTTAGTCCTAATTAAAATAATATTCACAAAAATGTTATGAGAAGAAGCAACAGAATCATTTAACAAATTGTGTTGTAGGGGCAGGCACTCCTAAACTTTCCTCAAGCTAAAGACCTTCCGCTCGGCACTAAACATCTCAGTTCAAAATTATTCTCTTTTTAACTCAGATCAACTATCATATTGAAAAGTAAAAAAATGTATGTGATTGGAATCGCAAGCAGTCTAGTGGACAAAGAAGAGAATGCAACTTCTTTCAAGTTTTAGACAGTGTTCTTGGTTCGAGGGACTTTGTTACTTTCTCTGGAGTGGTTGGGGCTGGATATGAAGCCGAAAAGGGCTTGCCAACAGACAATTCCTCTCTTCAAGGAAGTAGTACATGCGATTCCAAGACAGACATTTCGTTTGTCGCAGTGCCTGACCCATCTTATTCTGGTAGCTTTTTGGTAGCAGATGGATATTTACTAGATTTATATGAGAAGGGTAATGTAGATTATGAGGAGCCTAAGCAGCTAGCAAACCAGCCATCAAATCACATTGCAGACAGGGCCATTAGGAAGAGAGGAGTTCCAGAAAGGTTGCAATAGTAGATGATATTGCAGGTATAGATGATGTACTCACAAAAATAGTGAAACAGGATGATGCACTGGTTGCTGCAATCAGAAGGATGGATGAAAATTCTCATAGGCAGACTGAAGTTTTGGAGAACATGTCAAGAAGCTTTGGGCTTCTCATTGCAAAACAAGGGAAGCAGACAGGGAAACAAAATCCGAGCCCCAGGAAAAGGGCCGAGAAGGGTGGCCGAGTCGGATGACAGCGCAGACTGTGATACTTATTGCAATACTTTTAGCAACCTTTTGAATGCCTATCTATGCTACACGTAACTTTTCTCAAAGAAACCCAGGGTAAGTAGAAACAAGATGGAAGACCGCACAAACACCAATGCTACTTTTTGTTTTATATTTCGTTCATAAAATTCAACATGTAACATCAAGTCTTACTATCAAATGTAGTTTGAATCTGCTAAGAACAACAACAACGACAACAACAACAAAATGAAAAAATTGCAAGTAGATATAACTAATTAAAATATTTATCATAACATTACAGAAGCTGGTTCCAAAGAAATTGGACATTGTCAGGCCCCGTCCGCATATATAACAAACGTAAATATTGAGAAATTCCTGAGCATCTGCAGACTTTGAAGCCATTAGATATAGAGGAAAGGTGTAGGTTGATAACCCGCTCACGGTAACTTCACTAGACCTCCCAGTTTGTTCAGACAACCCAGATTTCGCTAGTCCGCGAAGGGTACGGTCGTAGTGCCTCGAAGCTCTCCGTTTGCCAGATAATCTGAATAAACCACCACGAAAGAAGGAAGATTGCCTTATCATCTGTCTTCAACCTCAGCAAAACGATGCACTTGAATGAAATTGAAATGAGTACCAAAAGCGAGATGGTAAATTATTGCACACGAAATACAGCCGGAATTATGGCACCATTGTCAAATACGAGAATGTGCATCACCGTGAGATGGTTAACCCTCAAGAATTGTCATTGCCGGTGAATGCGAATTCGGCCTTTGTCTAGATAGCTCTGTTTCTTTTCTTTACTACACACCATTCCTGAACGAATACACCATAACATCCCGCGCCAGGGGAGATTCTAGTTGGAAAAATCCGGGGGCCATGGCTCCTGAACGTAAGGTAGGAGAAAGGAAAAATCTTTTTGACCACTCCCTTTTTACCCTAAGAAAATACCCTTTTTGAGTACAGAGAATGGTCTTTTATACACGAGTAAGCTATGCAAATGAAAGACCAAAAATGAAGGAGAGCATGCAACGTTACAGAGAAATAAGAGTACATAACGGACGATAACATAACGGAAAATGCAAATTTAAGATCTCCATTAACATTTAGAAAGTTACTGCATGTTGTTGCTTAGATGTAAAGCCAAAAGACACAAAGAAAGCTAAAGGGACGTTTTGTATAAGTTAAAGTATAATAACAGTCTAGAAGTATCATGTTCATTATTTGTGCATCTTCCTAATTCACAAGTATTTCCAATAAACAATATGTTCAATATTTTATACCTTTCTAGAGAAGTGGGGGGGACAACCAAGGGACCAAGAACATTTCTGGGGGGTAGTGGCCCCTCCTCCACGGTGAATATTTTTGAATCCTTTCGTGCCATTGTTTGGGGCTCGGAGATATCCATCAGACATGTAATTGCAAAGCTGAGGCCAAAAAGTTGTGGCTGTACATGAGCATAAGTTTTTTCCGGGCCAAAAGTTGTGAGATAGAATTTTTCCACAGGAATCCTGTTTCAAAATGGTGAAATGAAGAAATAAGGTTAAATTAGAGGCACATGATGGGCTAATAATTTTATGTAATCAAATCTGCTGATTGGTCAATTACAAAATGTACTCTTGTGGAACTACCCGGAGTACCTCCTAGCATATCAACTGCTGAGTGTCCCCACCTGCTTACTGTTCAGCAAGTAAGAGCTATTTACAGAATTTACAGAAAGTGTAGTATGAGCTAAGACCTAAAAGCTCAAAAAGATTGCACATCAGCGCTCTTGAAGAAAATGCTGAGCAACTTAAGAGAATAGAATTTATGCATCTGCTATACAGGGTTGCTTTCTCTTTTGAATGACTTACTTTTCAAGAAAAAAGCACATTCATGATTCGATTCCACGCAATTTTGTTGTAAATAGCGTAAAAACAGTTTTGTTAGTCTTTGCACGTGATCAGGGAGCCATTTTGGTACTCGAGCCAGGTCCCTCGCTGATCACGTGCTCGTCCCATTCATTCAATATTTTATTCTTTTAGCTTTTCCTTTTTAACCTTATATGGACAATTTTTGGACCAAGATTTAGCTATTGTTTGTTGTATGTAAAAGTTGTAAGTAACTTCTGTCACAGAGAGTCGAAAAGTAAATTTGCCGACGTAAGACGCTATTTTCGGACGAAAGATTTGGACGTAAAAATTAGACGTAAAAAGCAAAAAAGCCGTGACGCTGTGACAAGTTACACATTGCCGTTTATTCATTCTGTCTTTAAAGTTTCTTGTTCTTGCCGTTTGCAAGTTGCCGAAAGAAGTCGTGTATTTTCTGTGTCTGACGCTGCCGTTAAAAGTTTGAGGTCGTGAGTTTATTAGTTTAATTGATTTACCTACGTTTTTTAGTATTTTACTAAGCCTTCGAACTCACATCTGTGATACCCCCTTGAAAGTGGTATTGCAATTTGCACAAAACGAACAAACGCAAGTAGATCAGGAAAGTGATTTGTATGATTAGTTCACCTCATAAGAACATGTATATTACGCCTTCAAGCTCTGAAGCAGTTTTCTGCTTTGCTGGAATTTCTTTTCAATTTTTTCTTAGGTGTGGGCCCCTTAAGGGTTACGAAAAGCGTGGGGCCTGGGGCGTGACCTGCTTTAAAACTGCCACTGCTCAAGGGCATTTGTCACAAGCATACTCCCTACCATTGTTGCATTGCGTGGCAAATCATGAATTCCTGAGGTTAGAAAGAGATAGAGCCTAAGAACGAATGTAAGAAGTAAGTGTGAAAAAATCACATTAGTAGACCGCATAAGAAGGGCACTTTTTCCCCAGTCCCGGTCTTCGAGGACAGGGGGCGCTGCCTTCCTTCGTTCCCATACTCAGGCGTCCCTGCTAGAAGTGCGCCAGTTCGTTATGTTCTATTCTATCAAACGCTTTAGTGTAGTCCACAGAGCAAATGTAGATATCTTCTTTCATATTAATTGATCGTTGTCCATTGTTCTTTAGAACAAGAACTGCATTCCTTGTTCCACAATCGCTTCGGAAACTCACATGGGAAATATTTCCTCGGCCAGGCGGAATCTCGGTAGCCTTCAGCCGAGATCTCCGATAGGCGGGGAAAACATTTTCTCATGTGAGGGCTTTTGTGATATCATGTGGTTGTGATATACAGGTTTTTTTATAAGAAAAAAGGTTATAAGAAAATGAGGCTCAAATTGTCAAAATCTTAAGAAAATCGTAAGAAAATCACGAGGCTCAATTTCCAAAATTATTTTTTTTATAGGCCAAATTATTCGATATGAGCCGCCCCTTAATCTCCTTTTGACTAATTTAGAGATGATGCCAATACGAGGCAAATCCGAAAGACTGGAAGGTTTGTTGCATATCAATGTGTTCTCAGCCGTTTGCAAAATATTCTTGGTAAGTTTGCATTCGCCTTGAATCTACAACCGTTTGGAAATTAGTTGAAGATTCTTGTGATTTCACATAACTACTGTTACTAAAAGTAAAATGTCACAGAAGACACTGTGGCCAACTCTCTTGCAGCTTGGCCGACTTTGTACCAACATTCTTGCAATTTCAAACATATTGTTGATATGTTGGGGGTGTGATGGCCTCCAAAAGTATCTCGCTGAGTATCAGTTCTACTGTCAGTATGTCACAGGTCTAATTATTCTTTGAAACTATCTTTATCACCCTTGTTAACAAAGACTTTCATCGTTGTTGCAGTGTAATATGCAATAGACCTATGATATTATCCTTTGAGCAATCAAAGCTTAAAGTACTTTGTATTGAGAACATTGTAATAATAAGTTAGATGTAGAACGTTATAAGCAAAGTTGTATTGCATTTTTGCAATAGGCTAAAAGCTTCTATTATTACAGAAATGATCGATTAAAATCTGATCTGCAAAATGGCTATGAAGCACCTCGTAGAGCAAGAATGTGGAGGATCTAACCCTTTGATGAATATTACTGGTCATTTCACTCAAGACAAAGCTAGACAACAGGTTTCCAGTCTATGACATTGCTTTAAATATATGTGATCAGTCACAATATTTTTGATATTAGATAACGACTGAAGGCTGAATGTCCAATTGGGAGCATTATTCCAGCTTGCTGAAGTATTATTTTCGGAGGCATTTCCTAACTGGGTTGTAATTAAATGTCCAACATACTTTCAATAAGATCGAATTATATCTCACATTTCACTTGACTTTGGAACTTCTTTCTATTTCATTGGACTTCTTTAAGACCATTGCCTTCACTGTGATGGGCATTCATTAAACTTATACCAAAAGTTGATGATAGTAGTGCTGAATTGATCAATTAATTTTTTGTGTCTGCAAACTTTCCTTTCAGGATCCAGTAAGAAGATTGCAGTGGAAAGTGGAAGTATGCAATTGCTTAAAGTATCTTCCCTATAACATTCTTTTAATTCCTTTGAAGATACCAGCTTACTATTCACCCAAGTAGAAGAATATTTCCAGTCTTTCTACTAATCTCTTGAGATATGGATCTAGTTATTCATGTTTTTGCAGGTTCACTGTTGGTGGCTTATTGTTCCTACTATTATGCATCCAGCTTAGACAGTGTGATATCATATCTAACCATTTACACTTACAAGAACATGACTTCTCAAATGCACATATCAATTTTGCTGCCTATTAATTACATTTTGCATGTCCTTTCTTCATATCTTAGAAGTCTTCATTCTATTTCCTTAATTAGTACATCTTGCTTCTAAAGCTTGAAACAAGAACTCTCATCAAATTTTGGTATCAATTCAGTCTCAAGTGGAACAAATGACATGTTTTTATTTATACTAAGTAGTATAATGGATACAAAACATTTTGCTTTCATTGATTTTTCTATTGCTTTATTCCCATTGTCATTCTTATTTTCTTATACCATGTACCCAACTTTTCTGTGGTAAGATAGCAATAGATATCTGCTAGGTGACTTTCTGAACATATTGACACATGCAAATCACATTTTGTTATAGGAAAGACCAATCTATGAGCGCCATGAAGATGAGGTATGTCAATGCTTACTTTAATTGGTAGATTGAATTGTTTTCAAATAGCAGCTTCCAGCACTCAAGCCACTGGGTTGTTGTCATGCCATAATACTGCCAAGCTAGAAGAAGATTCTTTGAGTTATTTTACAGCACTCCTGTCATTATATTTTGCTTGGCACCCACAAGTACTTTTCCTGTTGCTATGTTCCAGATATTGTAGAATGGGATGAAACCTTTAGCACCATGCCCCCATGCCCCAGCTGCTTTACTCCATTTTATACTAAATAAGAAAACACTAATTTATTGATGCAAATTAAATTCAGTTGATTATGATAACCAGATGATGACCTAAGTTTTTAGCAATCATGCACAATTCAGGTATGATTTTATTGTATTGCAACTCGTTATTTCATTTGTTGTTGCTCCCCATTCCCATACCTTCCTCTTGCTCCCATACTGGTATGGTATCTTCAAGAAATAGTGATTGTAATGGACCATCTTAGCTCACCTGCAGGTAGATTTTGATACTGCAAGTGTTTGAAATCAATATTATATCCCCAGTTAGTAGAGGAATACCTGCGTGGTCCTGATTACAATGCAGTTCCACAAACATTTCAAATGGAGGCATTACTCAATGAAATGCGTAGGATAGACCAATACACTGATGATCACCATTTACAGCCAGCATATCAAGGTATTCTTCATTAGTATTTGGTGAAGTAACCCTTTAATTTGCAAGCCAGCCACTCTCTAAAGTTGAATCTCTACCAAATATTAACATTTTGCTGTTTAAACCTTTGGTAGTTTAAGGTTTTGTACCACTAGATATTTTGCTATGCTTTAAATACTTTTTTGATATGCATTTGAAATCTTACAATTTCAAGTGCATACCAAAAAACATTCATGACATAGCAAAAGATGAAAAGCTTATGGAAGTACTATTCTATCAAACTATTATGCTATTGAGTTGTGTGTGCATGGATAGCATATGGGTATCATGGCAGCAGTTGCCCTCCAAAAGAGTTCTTATGACAGCCCATTGGTAGCCAGACACAAAAGTTATATGTTAACATTATATCAACAGAAATAATATCGTATGGAATATAATCGCCCCACTGTGTTTGTTTCTTGGTAGATATAAAGTCAGAAGCATGGGCAAGTGAGTACTTGGAATCAAATCCAGACCAAGAACTTTCTCATAGATATTTATCTGCTGGTGTGTAAAGTTTGTATTTCAAACATGTTTTATTCAAGTCTTATAGCTACAAAGTGTTTGGTGTTTTGATGACAGTGGCATGCTCACCATTGATTTAGGGCAGGGATGTTTTGGCTCAAAAATATGACAATGGATATCTGGAAAGTGGGGGCTTGTTCATTGTAGAAATTAAATGTTAGAGGCCAATGGGTGCCCATTCAATATAAATGGGGGCCCTATAACAGCCTAGCCTGTAAATTAGTAAGTCACCATACAAAGGGTCCACTGGGAATTCTTCTAGTTACCCACCTGGCCACTATACCCTCCAATGCAGTTGTTTTGCATATGATGCAGGTAGATTTTGTTTGTTTATAGAAGTAACGTCACAAGGAAGAAAGTCTGTTTTAGTTTCCCCATAATTGCATGTATTCTTTGAGCCTTGCCTAAGAGCAGAAAAGGAAGATACCATATGAGTAGTATTACATTGCCAGGTTACTACATTTCCACTTTATGAATTGTGCAAAATTGTTTTTTTGTATTTACCATATATTGGGTAAATTTTAGTCTATGAAAGAATTGGAGAAGATTGTTTAGAAAATGAGCAATAAATTGTTTTGAAACTAAAGCTTCAAGATTTAGTTACACAATTTATCTGGGTAGTACTATGCATTTCTCTGTGTACCATCAATGTATCATGCACTGTTCTTTGTAGTTGTATCAGTATTTTAAATGAATTAGTCAGGATTGGCCAATAATGGCAATTTGCATACAGATAGAAATTATTGTGCATATTGCTTTCTGTAGCATCTGTGGGGTCTTCAGAGGGATGGCTGAAGACTCATGATATGGACTTATTATCTGGAATTAAATGGATTCTATTATTTTCCAGTGCATCTTCCTGACAGTTACTGCCAATATCAATTTCAATTCTAACCACAATTATGCATTCAAATAGCTCATTCAGTTGGTTTGTGCCTTCCATTGATAGAATATTTCCCTTTACTGAAATTCTTTTTCTTTTCAAAGCAGTACTGTTATCCCAATAAGTAACATATCTGGATTAAAAGGGACTTTTTATTTCAGAGGCAGACAGTTGGCTTAAAGAATATGGTAATGAAAATGAGGGTCCAGTAAATGAAGAGGCTTCTGTGAAGAAAAAAGTTTATCATGATCAATGGGCACATGAATACCTTGACAATGCTATATCTTCAACAAAGTAATTTTCTTTTATAATGTTTTCTCTATAAAAACCTACATCAGAATTTAAATTTAGGCAAAAAATTCATTGTAAAATCTTTGTATAGATTGCATTGTTTATGAGAGTATCCAGAACTATTAATTTATGAAGAATTATTTGAATTCCAATACTTCAAGAACTAGGTTTTAGTTTGAGTAGATTGATGAATGAAGAATTAAGTTGATGTTTGAGAAGAACATTAAATATTTAAAGAATGAATGTGTGTTGTGAGTGTGTGGTAAATGGAATACAATTTTTTATAAGAAACATGAGGCTGAAATTAGGGAGAAGTTTACAAGCGCTTAACAAACATAAGCAGGCTGAGTTTCCACCAATAACTTAAAAGAACTGTTTTCACAAGAAAATGTTTGCCCAAGCTAGTAAGAAAATCGAAACAACATTTATTAAATGCTTCAGAATTGCTCACTTTTCTACTATTTCTTGCATTACAGTTGCCTAATCTGGCTTGATATTGTCATTGGAAGTCTTACGACTTTGAGAAACATTCAAGGCTGGATTTGAGTGAAAAGCTTCCAAGCCGAAGCCAGAGAGTTTGTTTCTTATAAAAAAAACATGTATATTGTATAATTGAGATAAAAAATCTACTATACAGTTACTGTCGGGAGCTCAGCATCATTGAACATAATTTTGATATTGTGTAGTGAGATACATTACATGTAAAGCTATTAATTTTCAATTTGTAGACCGAAAATAGACAAACCTGGTATCTTAGAAAAAACTGCAAAGGAAATATTAGCGAATGTTGCAGATGAAGAAATTTTGAATACTGAGGTAGCTAGAGCTTCAGTTTGATTGATATTTTGTTCCAAATTTTGTTGCTCCTTTGTCTTATCTGTTACATGCAACAGGCCTTGTCATGAGCAAAGTACTGCGCGAGCGGTAATCAGCACGCGCGAATGATTTGCACGTGCAATCGCACTGCTGTGAAAATCTTTACATTTTCATTAATTTTCATAATATTTAAAATTCCATTAAAATAAGGCAACCCACTACATAGAGTAATATAAAGAACTAAAAGCAATACTATACATATGTAATATTGTCTGATCTGTGTGAACGCAAATCTGAGTATGTAATATTGATTTAATCTTCATATGTAACATTGTCTTATTGTACATACGCACTCTCAGATCAAATCAAGAAACGAAGAAGAGAATTTTACGGTGTAGCAAAGATAACATTAATCAAACAACTTCATTTAAACAAGGAAACTACCATAGCTTAAGCGTCAGTTGTAAAAGCAATTCTTCATCATCAAGCTAAACGTTGCTCTAGAAAGTCGGAAGTAAGTGAAAATTGTGATCAACATGCTAGGGTGTAAAGTATGAAGATAATTTTATGGCCATTACCTCTCCAAATGAAAAATTCGGAATGTGAAGTTTCTAGAGAATGTTCTAGACCACTTATTTGCAAGTGCGATTAATCGCACATACAATTTGATTAGCGCGTGTGTGGGCGAGTGCGCGTGCGATTGCACGCGCTAAATGACAAGGCCTAATGTAATTAGATTTACGTTTCCCCGTTCCCAGCTTTTGTTTTATGGTACTAGTTTTTCCTTTGCATGTTAGACAATTTATGTATCCTGGACTTCATGCAAATCTCCCTGCCTATATATGTTCTATAAGCTTTCGTTCTTGTCTCTCCATCTCTTATTCATTCTGCCAACATCTTTGTATTATTTCATTCATATTTTGCTCCTTGTTTTGTGCTTCTTTCTTTTGGGCTTTCTATTTTCTTTCATGCTAATATGATCCATTTTTCTATCGTCTTTGCTGTTTTCTTTCATTCCCTCTTTCCGTTTTGCCCTTTTTTCAGATGCCTATTCTTCCTTCCCCATACAGTTTATGAAAACAGTGAAAAGCCTTAGCGAAGGGAGCACTCTTGGAGATATAAATGTAAGTACCATTCATAATTTGACTAAGTTTTTCTTTTGGAAATGGAACTTCTTAGATGCTTACACTTACTCCATCTTCTAATATATGCCAGTATAAATTGATCAGCTGAACCAAAAAGCATGTATTGACGTGCTATTAAGGTAGAGAGCCAAATGTTACTCATAAATATATTACAATGATTTCTCCCCCCTTCCCTTTTCTCTAGGCTACCACCTCAGATAAAGTAAGCGATTGGGTGGAAGAACACGAGAAGGATGTGCATGGCCGAGATGCTGACTTTGAAGCGCAAAAGTGGATTAACGAATATTCATTATCGGAGGTGTGACGTGAATTAATATTTTGTAGAAATCGGATGTTGAATGAATTAGCAGGGCTGGAAAATGCATTCATTCTGCAAGGCGTCAGTTTATTGCTGATCAGCAATGTATTAGTAGATGGAAATGTAAAGAATGACTTGGACAGGGCTGGAAAATGTCCGTTAGCGCCGTCAGTGGCGCTGCAAGGAAATTTTCAAGGTCACTTTTTCGCAGGAAATTTTTAATGGATTCGTAGGACATTTTGTCTAATAGAATTTTAACGCACATCTCCGCTTTCTGTGAAACGTTTGTTCAGACGTCACTCATGAGCTTGAAAGCAATTATTCGATATGTGCTCTAATTTAATGCACATTATGATCATATAGAATTCAAGATTGCTTTTCATGGAGTAGACAAGAATAAACCGACACTTAGAAGTTAAAACTTCGTTTTATTAGTCAAATTTACCGTAGAAGAAGGGCAACGACGAAAAACGTTGTACTTCTTTTAAATTGTTTAATGCGACATCACCAGGATTCAATTTAGACATGTCCATACTAACTAGAATGCAAGGCATACTATTTTAATTTAGACATTTCCATACTAATACAAATTAAAATAGTATGCTTTTCATTCTAGTTGGTATGGATATGTCTAAGTTGCATTCTGATTATGTCGCATTTAACAACTGAAAAGAATTACAATGTTTTTCGTGGTGGCCCTTCTTCTAAGGTTCATTACACAGCTGCGGTTTCCAAGAAACGCTTCAGTCTCAAATTTACCGCTTAAAATCATAAAAATTGGAATAGTAGCATGGGAGCAAGGAGGAGGGGCTTTAGTGCCTCCATGGGAATGCAACTTGCTCTAGTAATGTAGGTGCTACAAAGATTTTCAGTAAGATATTCGGCTGTTAAATCATTTCAAGGCTAAAAATGCCATAAATCCTCTCCTTGCATTGTCGATAAAAATAAGGTAAAACGCTGTAAAGCAATCTTGTATTTATTCTATTGATGGAATTTCAAGCTTCATAAGACTTCTCAGTTTGTGTATTGAAATAGCTTGATATTGTTATTGCAGCAGATGCATTTTTTGGCTGGCTACCTTAAAGATTACATTTATCTTCACAAATACTTACTTTCAGTACCACCCGTTCTTCAGAAGTCCTTTTTAGTTGTTCAGAAGTAAATACCACTCTTGCTGTTTGGAGATAAACAATTATCTGTACAATAAACAATTACTTGCGTAAATTTTGCTTATAGACGGTATTAATCTAAAGTATTGGAAGCCGCATGATTTTACAAGTACAAATTGTACCTTCAAAAATACCAAATTGTAAAATTAAGTTCTCTTTCATCTTTTCATATAGTATGTAGAATCTAAATAGTCTGTTGGTACGACAGAACTTTACTACAGCACGAAAAAGAAGCAACATTCTTTTTAAATACTGAAAGCTATTTTCGTCCGACACTCGTCGGATAGTGACCGAAAGGTTAACCTAAATATATAGTGAGTCGACCATAGGACAACATCTTATTACCAATGCAGAATGCGCCAAAGCATCTACAAACGATAATTTTCGGATCATTGGGCAAATAAGATCGTCCTTTCATCTAAGTTTTTTGAAAACTGATTACACAAAGACCCAAAACCCAGTCTTGTGTAGACAAAAAGAGTTCGTCTCTCCATTAGGACTCTTCACGTAAACAATGTTAGTAGGTCCTAACTGGCCACTCTTGGGGCTAATTAAACGAAGCCTATCACATGTAACCGCATCTGGCTATATATTTAGGTTAACCTTTTCGTCACTATCCAACGTTTCATACTCTGACGAGTGTCGGACGAAAAAAGCTTTCAGTATGTCAAAAGAATGTTGTCGCTTTTTCGTGCTGTATTAGAGTATATAGAATCAGTTTGAGCTTTTATACAGAGTAATAAACTTCAACTACAGTGCCTCTAGTTGCAGGAAATTTTGCAATTGTTCTTTATGAAATTTTGAAGATTTATTTTTGCTGCCAGGAAGAAAAATTTTTTTCAGGTCCTATGAATTAGAATGACTGATGCTGACTCTAAAGCTTTGTTAAACAGCGCATATTTCTTAATGTTGATCTCCCATTCAAACGTATAGTATAGCAAAGAGCAAATAGTTCTAGTCCACCATGCACCGGCTTTGACGGCCACATGTAATGATGCTACGAATCATGTCAACCACTATCTGCATTTTATGCTTTGTGCTTTGTATGATCTGAAGTTTTAGTTGATCCTGTCTCTTTTACCATAGTTCTCAGGGTGCTTGTGTTTTTTATGAATACTTTCAAAAGCCCGATTAATATCCGTACTTTTTTCTACCTTGCTGCCTTCACTCTACAAAAGAAAGATAATGTCAGAGATACGATTTGCTATCAATTCCTTCTTGTGTTGTCTTTGCTTCCCATTGAGAGAATTCCGTCATTGCTAAACGTATGTATGACCGTATAACTTCATTTATCTACCCAGTTTCACTCCTATCAAGCTTTGTTTCGTTGTTTTGTAGAATGAAATAGATTACTGGCAAAAAATGCAGCAAGAATGGGATGAAATGGCAAAGTAATGATACTCCATTTTATAGTTCATTTCTCTATTACTTTATTTTTGTGTTATTCATGTGATTGAAATTTTATGATTGAGGCATGATACTGCATGGCCCACTATTCTTATTAAAATAAGGCAGTTTTATAATCCTTGTCATGATCTATTTCTCTTTCCTATATAAATAGTATTCAGAGTTCATTGCGGAATTATTTGTAAAAACATACACACAAACATAGCTGTAACTGTTAAGCTGTAATATCTTTAAAACTTGATGTTCGTTACATGTTTCCAAACAACACAGAAACTCTTCAGTTTAACAAAGTATATATAAAACTTTACTTTTAATGTTCCTTAACATTTCTACATCTTGTATTGTAAATTTGACTTGAACCAATGATAGTCGATGCTGAATACCACTTGATCATTCTCTTTGCTTTTGGTTGTTGACTTTCCATGCCCATCAAAGCCTTCAATGCATTTCTGTGGACTGTAAAAAGAGATCCGAATGTGACTGCTTCATCTGTACAAGGCATAATTTCACTTGCTATAAATGCCTGCAAACGTTTCTATGTATGTTTCAAGAATTTTAGTTCATAGTTTTCAGAAATATACAGCTCGTATGGGCAAACAATATAGAAGATGATCGTCCTAGTTCTTTCTTTCTCTATATTATCTTGATTTAGGTATAGCAAATCTTCTTTTTTGCCTATCAGTTCTATTCCAGGGATCGTGCTACTCCTTAAGCCCCTTAAAAACCCTTAAATGTAAGGTACGTTTGTAAAAGTGCTTAAAACTCCATCAAGTCATGCATTTTGGGAGAATACTCCTTATATAAGCTCCTTATTATAATCAATCATTGGAGAAAACGATTTTCAGCGGAAGATTGATTTAGGAAATGAATTGATTTTTGTCATGAAAACACAAAAAGTACTCCTTGAAAATCGTTTTTTGGTGCTTAAAAGCTCCTTAGAAAGTCCTTAAATTTTGTCTACTCACAACAACACGAACCCTGTAATCCCAGTTCTTTAGTGCCATCCAAACTGTTTTATTAATGATTACTCTTTTCTAATTGGTTGTGATTTCATATCCCATTTTCTCTACAAATTTATCATGTCTTTTTGTGCAACTTTTTTCAATTTGGTAATTTACACACATTTTTCAGTCAGGATGTTGATAACGAGCATCCCTGGTTGAGGCAATATGCAGATGACGTAAAAAAGGTGGCTTTGATGTTCACTTCAAATTTTAGTGTTCTATTTTCTTATTAATTGTTGACATGACTACCTACTGCTAGATCAACACGATTAGCTTTTGATATGTTGCCTATTTATTTGACTTCCTCATCCTTTGATTGGTTTCTTCTACTTATATGATTGATGTTTTTGAATCATTTACGTTGGTAAATTTGTTATGTTTTTGTTCATTTAGGAATATGTATTTGAAGAAGAGAATCCCTTTAAAGATCACCCTAACGCATTTGAAGAAGGATTAATCAAATTGAAGGAAGGCGACTTAATAAGCGCCATCCTTCTATTCGAAGAAGCGGTAAGATCAATTGAGCATTCTCCTGGAACTACAATTGGCAGGCTCTGCTCTTCCATAAGCTCAAAACCTTCAAGGCCCTGCTTGGCATGTTTCATTTGTTTTTAGGATATATTTGCAGTTGTCTTGCTGTATTGAATTTGCGTGCTTATTTTCTCCACTGTTCTCGTCAAGTGCACAATTGCTTTCAGTTACTCAAACATTTTTGCCTTATTAAATTTTATGTGAAAAATGCACTTTTGCTTCTTTGTGTGTTTGTTTTAGTTGTTTTATTTTATTTTGAGTAGGCTGTTACATCTAGCTTTTTCAGCTAATTTGGACCTACTGTGCATGCCGCATCCAGACATAGGACTCCTAATTTAACGTTCCATTCGAAGGACGGCAGAATTAACTGTTTTGGTTGTTGATCTGGAAGGTCGCCTACTCATTTTCTGACCGTATACAGCCTTGCTTAACTTCAGTTAAGCTGATGGAACTGGCTCGGCTGCTTGGCCACTCACCCTTCAGCTTTTGCCTTGTTACTATTGTGTTCATTCTGCACGGCAACATGCTGTACGACAAGATGCTAAGTCAATACAGGCACAAAAATGTACTTCTTTCCTAGCAAGTTAAAATTTTTCAGGCTAGCAGGTACAAAATTACATCGGGTTGCATTTACTTGTTTGAATGCATAGCAGAACCGCTATACTTTTGTAGCAAAAAATTGATCCGATGTAAATGTGAATGTAGCTTTATTTATAAAATACAATACATTTTGTTTCACTCAGGTCAGAATTGATGCAAACCATGCGGAGGTTTGATTGCTGTTTATTTGTATTTTGATATTTTACATTTGAATTTCAATGCTCAGAGCCGTGTTGTTTATTAAGTTATTACTTGCGATCTCTACGCATGACCTCTGTCATTAGTAGGTTAAAAATTGTTGATTGAATTAATAGAGGAATTGTGTAGTATAGATAAACATTCTTTACAGTTCAATTGTGAAAAAAGTTGGCAAGTTTTTCCAGTTTTGATTCTTTGTTTTACGTTGTATTTTTATATATTGTATTGACCACATCCAATGTACCCTCTTTCCCATCAAAGCTGTGAAAATTGTTTTATTTTCAGGCATGGCAATATCTAGGAACAAGTCAGGCTGAAAATGAGCAAGAGGCTTTGGCAATAAGTGCTCTCAACCGGTAGATTGAATCATTACTTTCACTGTGTTTACTTGAAGAGTCCCAATGAGAAAACGAACTCGTTATGTCTACAAAAGACTGGGTTTTCAGTCTTGATGTAAACAGATTTAAGGATTTTGAAATCTGTTTGTATCAAGATCTGTGTTAGCAGTTGTTAGTCATTTACTGCAGATATATATGAACACCATTATTTCTTTTTAATGATATTTATTGCTAGTATGCATTCATTCATTCATGTGGTGCTATCTGCTCGCAGCAGGTCAGCAGTCATGGCTCTCCGTACAGTCCGGTCTTTTTCATCTCTCACGCATTCTGCGCATGATCTTTGGTTGGTCCACCCCTTGATATCGTCCATCCACATTCTCCTTGGTCTTCCTCGCTGCCTTTTGCCGCATTACTGAAACGAATTTGGCCTAGCTCCCTGTGATTAGTTCTGCTTTTTCTACTTTAGATTTCCCTGTCTACCAAATAGAAACGTTTGTCGTTAATGAAAGAAACTTTTCGTACCCTTTACCACTGATGATATCCCTGTAGTACTCTATGGCATTGGACTGTACGATATATTTTAGCACCAACATTGGCCACGAGAGAGTCTGTTGAAATCCCTGCATTATATTTGGTAGCATGTTTTCATAGGCAATATGACTATGTTTATGCAGGGTTCCCACGCCTCCTTAAAATCGATAGAACTCCTTAAAGGAAGAACATATCCTTAAAAATCCTTAGAAATCCGTATTTATTATCAAATTTATCAAAATTTCCTTAAATCTCCTTAAGAAGTATAGTTTCTAGAAGCAATTGTGATATTTCTGTGAAAGAGAATTGAATATGCAGAGGTTGATGCCACTGTATTGCAAAAAGTTTTTATGTGACAAATCTATTTATTTTGGTTTACAATTTTACTTTATGGATAGGTTGATAAGGTCAATCTTATTGGTATGGAAGGGGCTATTATCACGAAAACCTCCTTAAATCGTCTTGAGTATTATGGGTCTTTGTTGTAATCAAGACAAATTCATCGTAGAAATTGCTAGAACATCTCCTTGTTTCTCCTTAAAAGCCCTTATTTTTAAGGTAGAAAAAGCGCGGGAACCCTGTTATGTCAATTTTTGTATACATAATACTTACTAACTTCCTAAAATTTTATGTACGGTTATGCAAACCCTGCGTTTGGTCCCAATAGAATTCTTAAATATTCATTATTTCAATTTTCGTGTGTATATTTCTCAGTGCCCAGAAGTCTCCTAAGCATAAGGGCATGTTCATATGAGCCCGTTAACCGAGGCAGCTCACTTATCGAGATCTTGCCTAACCCTCATTGCCCATACAAAGTGCATTTTTTGTTCATCTGAGAAAACGGGCTCACCCGCTAAGTGAGATCTCGCTTGAGCACTGCCGAGATCTCGGTAAACGAGCTAAAAAAGTGTTGAAAGCCATTCGAAAGGTGTTAGCTGACATTCGAATAATGCTCAAGCTCTCACGTGACAGTTTCTATCCTAGTAGGCGGGCTCATATGAACAGAACATGAAATTTGCCCCACTAAGTGAGCTGGCCCGCTGAGCGGGCTCATATAAACAGTCCCTAATGTCCCCGTATTTATGATTTGATTTTATGACAAGCATTTCTGTCAATTTCCAGACGCCGTAGCCTAGCGTCAGTAACATCGCTTCATATCCATGAGTTAATTGCCTCTATTTTTACAACTATTTTTGTTGGTGATGTCACAAAGGATATCAATTCGTAAAATAATAAAATGAAAAGCAGTGTTGTCTTAGAGATACCAATCTCCAAAGTTTGTCTACCACAACAGGCATAGTAGTTTTGGGTGCCTAATAGACATCCCCGCTAATTATTTTTTAAAAGTTTTCCTCCTAGGACATTTTTATTCCAGTCCCCCAGCTAGTAATTTTTGTAAGTAGGCTCTCACCCAAGACAATATTGAAGGAAATGCCTTGACTTGCAAGTAGGACATATAATGCGAAAGCACGCTGATTGCATTTCTTGTATGGTTCATCGTTGTTTTTTTCTGCGTACTTGGTTATGTTACTTTGATATAAATTGTGACAAGAAGCCATTACCTCTTCTATAACAGTTTTGGTTGTTTTCTATCCTCCTCTTTTGTTCCAACCCCCTCCCCCCTCTACCTAGGTTTAAAGATCTTTCCTATCCTCCCTAACTATTCCAACCCCCAGTCTATTAGGCACCAAGGAGTACAACGGTTTATCTGTAAAAGCACCATTCGCAACTTTACCTTAGGCTGTATTGTTTAACAAATGAATATATGCGTTGCGTTGCATGCTTTCATTTTTTTGCTTTCATATGTTTATAGAAAATTTCAATAGTCCTTACCTTTGATTGTATTTTGTTCTGTATTGTTGTTTCTTTTGCAGATGCTGCGAACTGCAACCTGATAACCTGACAGCCAGAATGTCCTTAGCTGTTAGTTACACAAATGAATCCCTTCAACTTCAGGTAATTGTTTCATAAACAATCCAAGATGCATAAGATGAAGTCATTACACATTTTTTTACAAAGAAAAAGCAAACTCTCTGACTTCAATCTGTATGTCTCTTAATATTTTGTCAATTCCAGCCTTAATTAATTCTTAAGTTGAAAGGCTTCCTATCAATTCATTTAATGTAATTTGTTCGTCTTTAAGGCATGTAATTCACTCAAAGAATGGTTACGTCATCACCCAAGGTAATTATTCCTATACTTTTGGTAAGAATTCAATCGAAGTTATCAACCACTCATGTTTTGCTATGATCTACAATAGTAAGATGCCAAAGAATCATAGAGGATGAATGGTTGCATCAACATTTCCATTTCGTAGTGCACAATTCCCACTTCCCAGTTCGTAGTGCACTTTTTTCTATAAGATTATCATTCTTAATTTTGTTTTATTTTGTGCCCAGCATTATTCTTAACTTATTTTTAAGTACCAAACTTATAACTTCACCTGAAAATGAAAGGAGCATATTAAATTCTGGTTGATGTTTTGCTAAATCATAAAACTAAGCAAAAGAAAAATGACTTTAGCAGTGTAAGGAGCTTTCAAAGTTGTGATTTGATTTAGTCTAGTGAATCTCCAGCCGTAATCTTTTTCGTTTGCCGTTATCCCACTACAGAAACCAAATCTTTGGGTTTTACCAATAGTGACGCTTATAGCGAAAGGAGGATATATGGAATCGACAATGTTGGACAGATTTGGCTTTAGGCGAAATCCGAAGATTAGCATTTGAGTGCTTTTTGATTAATCTCTTGTTGGATCTCATGCATTCAAGTAACGATTTGTATCTGTACATCATGTGGAGCAAATTATGGTCAAATAAAATATGTAAATATTTTATTAATGAAGCCTTAGAACCTCTGAAAATCACTTAAGATGCAAGCTGCCAAATGTGTAATCTGTCCTGCATGTTGTTCGAAGCAAGGTTATGTAGAAATAAAGCAATAGATCATTTAAATATAATGCACAGGCTCACTTCACATCATTCACCCAGTTGGTTAACGAGGTTCTGCGTATGTTATAGCTCAATTATATTTAGCAACCGACCCTTTCTGGGTTATACAGTGCTCTTAAAGTATTATTCATTGGGTAACTGGGTATCAATGGGACCAAACTCATAGGAAAAAGAGAAGTCAAAGAAAAATTTTCCTGCTTTTAATATACACGTTTTTTTTATAAGAAAACCGTAATTTTGCCTGAGCCTCAATTTTCTTAACTTTTCCCGAAATTGAGCCTGAGATTTTCTTAAATTTTTCTTAATTTTTACTGACATAAACTAGCTAAAATGGTTTACACTTTTGTTATTATTAGTACAAATAATAATAACAAAAATTTTGTTATTATACTTGAATTTGAATTCCATCTTTAACATTTTCAATGCAATGACGACCAGATATTGATTTTTGGCCAATAAAAATACTGAATTTTGGAAATTGAGCCTTGTGATTTTCTTAAGAATTTCCTAAGATTTTGACCATTTGATCCTCATTTCTACTTATAAACTTTTTCTTATGAGAAAAAAACGTGTAGTCCTCTTGCAAAAGGTTAATAGAAACAGAGCTCCATACTAATCTGCCCCCATGCATTTTTGGTCTTGCAACTCATGGACCGGTATCTAGTAATTTGTACTTATGTGAAATCTGTAATTTTGAGATGCAAGAAACGTTCCCATTGATTCACAGTTTCTTGTTTTCCTAGTATTTTTCGTTTTGAAGATCACTTTTATTTTTAGTGATGTATTTCTTTCAGTCAATGGCCAGTGTACTATTCTATGAGATTGCCGAATATTCGTTTGGCAGAGTCCTTGTTAAGCTTCATTGAAATTTACATCGTTCCCAATACTTATCCATAGTCGAAGTAATAGTGTAAATAGTCTGCTGGTACTACAGAACGTTACTACAGCACGAAAAAGCGGCAGCATTTTCAGACATTCTATAACTATCTAAAACTGCACGGGGCTTATTATGTCTAAAAATATTGCCGCTTTGTCGTTAATAATAGTGTAAAATAGGAGAAACTGATGCTTACTTTGAGTGACATCAAAGTTTACCGCAACCATGACACCATTTTGTGTGGTTTTTTTTATTTTGCCTTCTTCTGACACTCTTTGCTTTAGATACAAAACACTGGTACCTGATGAAGCATCCGCCAAATCGACTAGAGTGACATCACTGATGAGTACAGATGAATTCAATGAGATTCATGACCTTTATATTGACGCTGCCCAGCTTTTCCCGAATGGAGACATTGATGCTGATGTTCAGGTCAGCAACTTTATAGTAGTCACACACTGAGACGTCCTGTCTGATGATGATGATGATGATGATGATGATGATGATGATGATGATGATGATGATGATGATGATGATGATGATGATGATGATGATGATGCTGATGAAGATGATGATGATGATGATGATAATGATGATGATTATGATGATGATGATGATGATGATGATGATAATGATGATGATGATGATGAATGATGAGAATGATTGTGGTGGTGATGATAATGATTATGATGATGTTGATGATGGTGATCATGATGAGCATGATGGGTGTAATGATTATTATGATAATGATGATAAAAATGATGATAATGTCACATGTTTATTGTAATTTTCTTTCGCAGGTTGGCCTTGGTGTTCTTTTTAATTTGAATGGAGATTACGACAAAGCCGTTGACTGCTTTCAATCCGGACTTAAAGCCCGGCCTTCGGACCCTTACATCTGGAATAAATTAGGCGCCACCTTAGCGAACAGTGGTCATAGTGAGGAAGCTGTTGAAGCATATCGTAATGCACTTCAACTGAATCCAGCATTCAACAGAGCTCGTTATAATCTTGGTATTAGTTGTTTAAATTTAGGCGCGCATACTGAAGCTGTTCAGCATTTCTTAACAGCTTTGAATTTACAACGTAAGGTAAGTGTTCAAATCATTTTCATTTCACCTTACGTTGGTTCATTGCACTTTTTTAAGAACACTTTGATTCCAGCTGAGCGTCAATATTCTGTAGTTTTCAAAGGAACGTATTGAAATCTTTGTTAATATCTTACTTAATCATAATACATATCAGGAAAGGAGAAGAACAGTAGATAGTATGTCGATAGAGCAAAAGTGAATCTAATAGCAGTATTTTAAGTCGAATGCACAAAGCTTCCAAGCCTAGATGAAGTTATTCTTCAATTTCAGAGATTTTGAGCCTCAATATTCTTATAAACTCTGTTCTTGTAAATATAAAGAATGTAGTGAATACGGAGATTGTAATTGCAACAGATTGTAACTACCTGTTCGATAGGGAATAAGTGCAAGTATTTAACGTTAATATTGCAAAAGAAAGGAACACTGTTCCTCTTTTTTTATTCAGAATAAAAAGCTTACAACGAGTTACAGACATTACTTACAAGCTAAACATCACTATACTACAAAGACGATACAGCGAGGAGCAATATCTGACACTATTTCTGTCATATTAAAGAACTTTTTCGTACACCTAAATAGGAAGTTAGCATTTTCTCGCAATTTTGAAATTTTATTCATATCTGTAATTGAAAAGTTCGTAGTAGGTTTTCAATGAGATCTTGGTGGTAAAACTTGGTTGTTGCTTACTCTTAAAACCTGCAAATAGATACTTCGGTAACATCTTTTAGTTTGATATAACCGCTCTATATTCAATCCTATAGGGAGAAAATCCATCTGGTGTGATAACAACAATGTCTGACAATATCTGGTCGACCCTTCGAATGACAATATCACTGCTTGGGAGGACAGACCTGCATCCTTATGTTCAAACCAGAGACTTGGAGAAACTTAACCAAGAGTTCAATATGCAATAGCTGAGATTTTGGAAGAATAGCAAATGTGAAACGTTATGGAATAGTTATTGTTTTGCTTGTCATTATCATTATATTTTAGTAATTAGTTGTCTCATTGGTGCATCAATTTATTTTATAATACATTCATAAATCCAAGGTTTGTTTTATAAGAAAGATTTCTGGCTTCAGCATGGATGTATCTTCCAATAACAATAGCAACTCAGATTAGGCAAATTTGATACAAGAAAAAACTTTCAGGGTTTGTGCAGCGTGAATAAGACTCTAGTACACGTGACAGACCATTACGTCATCTTTATCGTGATTGGTCAATTCGCTTGTTTTGCCCACCAAAACTGCGGTTTTTGGTAGGCAAAACAAGTACATTGACCAATAATGATAAAGATGACATAATGGTTTGTCACGTGTTCTAGAGTTTTGTTGAATTTTCTTTCCATTTTCTTTGTAGTTTGATCAAAATTTCACTTGTAAAGACAATCTCTTCAAGTTATTATTTGAAATCAGCCTCCCTGTGTTTCTTAGATGCTTCTTAATTTTTGCCATGTCCTCATGTTTCTTGTTGACATGATTCTTATAAAAAAGACGTGTACTCTTCGGTGGACATTTGCAGATTCTTAGAGACATAGGCATGGAGGCCTGATGAAACTATAACTTCACTATGTGCAAGTATTGACGTGTTTCTCAAGACTTGACTATTTTGTTTTTGCGTGAGTGAAATAAAAGGCCTTGTGTGATAGCAAGTCTTGCACGTCGTCATTGGGACCTAAAAGCCCATAGTATGCAACCTTAATAATTTTCTATGATATACCATATTCAATTTTAGATTATTTTGAATGCACTGCTTCCATAACTTTGTTATCAATTGTAAATTTCGTGTACTCAGAATAGATATTACTTGTCTATGGTATATCAATTAATGTCAACGAGCCTTCACAGAACGTTGGTACCTTTTTTCTGGTCATAGTTCAAGTACATTATACTCCGGATATTGCGGATCGATTGGAACTATGGAACTAATCGGAATAAAGCGAAAACCCAGGTAAGCGGGAATTTTTGAAGCACAAAATGAAGTAGGGGTTGAGATAGATACAGCGGAGTCACTACTCAAAAACTCCTCAATAAGCAGCATACCGCAAGTCCTGGAATAAACCCCAATGGGGCTTATTTATTTTTGGATTTTTGCATGGTGACTTATTTGAGAGAATGCTTATACAAGAGGGGCTGTAACATATTGTGGTATTTGTTGATACTTAATTTGAAATTTTCATACCAATAAATACAGTATTGTACGCCAAATGCTCATGGTTATTTAGGTGGGAGCTTATTCGGTTGGGGGGGGGGTTGTGGGTATTCGAGAGTTCACGGTAATCGATAAGCGTCATTGGGTGCGAGGCTTTCCTTGGAAGTGCAGGCAGTACACCGGGTCGAGGCCAGTTTGTTTGTGTATAATCCAGGTGGTTTGAACGTGATGTTTCGAAGTGAGTGCTAATGGATAATGCTACACAAGCAACAGTAAGAGTATTTTACAAATATAGTCTTGGAATCAGATGTAGCGAATGCTAGATCTCTCTCTCACCATTTTGCTGGGTTTTCTTCATTGTTATCATATAGAATGTATAAACACGATGGCAATTTAGTAAAAATCAAGAATTAAGTTTCTAAATATGTTATGTAAAAGGGCACACTCTATGCTTTATGATATTTTATATAATTTAATTGATAAATGATCGTTAAATGGGAATCTCGATTAATGCAAAACTGTTTTCCACTCTTGAGTCTACTTATTACACGTTTTTTATAAGAAACATGTCCATAAGAAATATAAGGCTGAAATTAGACAAACATAAAGAAACATATAAGAAAAACATAAGCAGGCTGAGTTTCCAATATAAATTTACAAAACAAGTTTTTACTAGTAAATTTTTGACTAAACAAGAAAATTGAATGGACATACATTACATTCCTCACAGAGAGTGAGCATCCTTTTTTGCATTACAGTTGCCTACTCTGGGTTGTTATTGTCATTGGAAGTCTTTAAATTTAAGAAAAATTTAAGAAACAATATAGGCTGGATTTGACAATATATTAAGAACCATCCAGGCTGAAGCCAGAGAGTTTGTTTCTAATAAAAAAACATGTCGCTAATTAGTTTATTGTAGTACCATCCATAGTATGTCAAATAAGATGCAAGCACAGTTTGGGTCTTATTTGGCTATATGTAACAATGTTATTTTCAAAAATTATTATTACATTTAGTTTTAAGGATTTTTGTATAGAAAAACTATTTTACATCAATCAAGGCTTTGTATTCACCCTAAAAGTCATACACAGTCATTTTTGTATAGAACATGATTTCATTCTTTACCTGTGTCTCTCTTATCCAGTTTAGCTATCTGTATATTAGCATCTATACCTCAAGCATGTATCTAGAGGGAGGGGCATGGGGCAATACCTTCCAAATAAACAATCTTGATGGTTCTGCCCCTGCTTAACAGAATTACTAACCTGGAAATCAAAATGATTGTACAGTCAAGTTTTGCCCATCCATGGCATTTCCTCCAGTTATGTGCTTGCTATCGGAAGGCTTGGAGGAAGCTGTGGAGGCCATCTGCCAGCAGTGGCGTGACTGGCTAGAAAGAAGAAGAAGAAGAAGAAGATGTGCTTGCTATCCCTCTTAACCATATTTTACTGCAGTGTCTCAAAAGTAGACTGCTTTTAAGTATATCTTGTATGGTTTCTATAAAGTTGCTTAGAATTTTCCTAGTTCCAAATTAGAATGTTGATTGCTATCAATGAATTACCCACTTCAAAATGAATGCTGTAAGGTATTATTTCAAATGATGCATGCTATGATTATTTATTAAATCATTTTCTTAGTTTTCAGGTCTATTGAAATCAAACTGTGGTTAGTTAGGGTCCATGTTTTAAATATCAACCTGGAAAGCAAAAACAGAATGGTTGAAGTATCATACAGTAGAATGCTTGGATATATTTATGAGGGCAAAGACCCCTCTTCCTTAGGGGTGATGAGGTTTCTCTTTGGTGAGTGTGAATTCCTACAATTCTGTAGATTATATAGGCAGGAGGCATTGTATATGTGGAAAAGTAGGAGAAACATTTTTCTGCAGTGTTCTGACCAAGAATGAATAGGAAAATATCATCATGCTATGCATATTTGCATAGGCACAGGAGGATTTCAACTTTAGGGGGCTGCAATAATTCTGTGCAAATGAGTAAGGTGTTCTGGAGAGCAGCCAAACAAGTTGCCCAAATTTCCTATTGCTCTTTCAGGAAAATTGCCCAAATGTAGCAAATTTCTACCCATCTAAGGGGGCTGCAGCCCCCTGCCACCCCCTCTCCTATGGTTATGCAGGTATGCAGTGTATATACATATTGTGATAAGTGATATGCATGGTTTAGGTACACAACTAAGGGCAGGAAATGAAAGCTGAAGTTCCAACCCATCCTTTTCAAGGAAGTCTCAAGCTTAACAGAACTGAGAGCCCAACAGGTATCAAATGAGAGTGATTCCATAGACAGCCACTATTATGACATCTTAGGCAGTTTTCTATAGTAGAAATTGCCCATTCCTGGTCATTTAGAAGCATTGAGATAGATACCCTATGAGCAGTGATATATAATTGGTGTAGGCTGAGATTGGAACATCAGTTTTGCTCCCATCCTTTTAAGCCCCCAAAGCATAACTCAGTTGTTTCTGGAAAAATTAGTTTTTTCATGATTTGGTGGGAAAATATAGATAAGATCACCTCACTAGCTTCCTGGGGACCCTGATTGTCTGTTCTATACCATTACCAGTAAGTGGAAAAGCCTTATGGTTTGTTAATTTAAAAGTAACAAATGGCACAGATCTAAGGCTTCTTTTAATTGAAAAATGCCTTGAAATTTCTGACAAGCTTCTGTTGCTTAAAAGGCAATTTGCACTTGCCTCTGTCTCTTCCATGTCTAATTGATAACCCTGGATTTAGAAGGCATATGAACTGTAGCACCCTTGTAGCAGCTATATTTCATTCCTTGGCAAATTTGGTCCTGTGAAATGCATTCTTATATCAATGTAACCAGTAACCATTGTAATTTTATCTAGGGTTCTTGATGATCTTGGATATACCACAGGAAAGAGGGATGTCATTTTTGCATACTAAGTGGTCTGACCCAGATCTTTGCCATTTCCCATTATTTAATCCACTACAGCCACTACCACTGGAATGGATGTACATGGTGTATATGGTTATGTTCATTGCAGCAATTGGAATAATGTTTGGCTTCCTGTACAGACTAAGCTGTCTTTGTTTTGTTCTCACCTATTGGTATATATTTTTCTTGGATAAGACAGCTTGGAACAATCACTCATACCTTTATGGCCTTGTCGGCATCATGCTGCTACTGACTGATACACATCATTATTTGTAAGTTGTTGAATAATATTCTTTAGCAGACTTGTCTCTGTAGCAGGTAATGCATTACAGGGTGTTTGACATGTCAAGGAAATCATGGAAATGTCAGGGAAATCTATTCCCTCATAAACATGTTAGGGAAATGTCAGGGACTTTTGGCCCTTTTACAATGACAGGGAGTGTCAAGGAAACCTCACCCTTTTCACTGACATTTAAGAATGGCACAGTATGCTTAATTTTCTTTTTTCATCTTTTTGCCATAATCTATTCTGTGAAATAGATATGGTTGAAAGGTCAAAGGAGTACCAGAGTTTAAAATCTTCAAAGCTGCTGAAGTAACTAACATTTCTTCTTTGCTTGGCTTGGTAGTTTGACTTGTGGATTGCTTGGGAAGTACTAAGTTTCCATAATTTCTCTTTTATTGAATGGCACTTGCAATGAAATATGTCAGGTAAAAAGGGACATTTTTCTGGGAAGTGTCAGGGAAGTCCATCTTCCAGATTTGGCACACCCTATATTAGCATAGGTTTAACCCTCCTTATAAGGGATTTGCTATTGGATATGCATTTACATGAGCAGATAGTATCTCTTTTGAAGAAGGACTGTTATGAATGCAGAACCTCTCCTACATATTTTGGGAAAGATAAATTAACTCATATCAGAACTGTGCTCAGGTTCTTGTGAGGCAAAGTAGATACATCCACATGTAGACTTGGGTGAGCACAAATCCAAAGAGCCCCACAGGCTTGGAGTAGTGTTGGTGTTATGGGAGGGGGTGGGGACTTTCCCCCACCACCACTTTTTTCCAAGGTCAATTTTCTGATTCATCCAAATGTGATGAGAAAATGTTGGAAGGGGGGGGGTAAGGGAGCTCTAGCAAGATTTTGAAATAGGTGTGGCAACCAGATTGCATAATAAGTTTCGAGCATGGCAACCAAAATCCCCACAGTCTGCAATGGCTGGCACAGCCCCACAATGGTCAGGCATGAGAAAATAGGCAAAAGATTATCACCCTTCAAATTTTTTATATCAACATGGTTAACACTGTATAAATTGTTGTCCAAGTACAAGAAACATCAGATCAAAAGTCTGGTTTTTGAGATATGACCAGTAAAATGTCAGAAAATTGCAAAGAATCACTAAGAATTCTCTACACAAAATCTAAGCCTAAAATCTATCTCCGTTTTCAAAAATTTATAAAATGTGATTTTAAAATGGCAACTGACACAAGATGGTTTGTCCAGAAACTATAGAGCAGTGTCTTTAAGATGATGACTATTTTACTTTGGTCCACGATTGGCAACTCAAAATTTTAGATTTTGAAATTTTCTGAGCCCCTACCGAAAATGCAAAGCTGTAATTTGAGAAAGGCCTGAAAGATTATATTTATGTAGTCTAATCCTAAGGATACCTCTTAAAAATGCATGGCTATGTAATATTTAAGTACTTGATTTCAAGTCAATTTTGCTATTTAATATGCAAAACCATATATTTTGAGAAGTTTTATGACTGTCAATAATTCTGGAGCACTATTTTTATTGCTTAGCATAAAATTCTTAATCATATAAAAATTCATTTAGAATGTGTTTTCTTGTCATTTGCAGTCTTGCCCATACAAATGCTTTTGAAAATTGGTCATACCTTTTTATTGCTGCCTCTGAATGAGATTTTGAAGCAAATTATATTCGGGATGATGATGAGGAGCATTTTTGTTTTGTATGAAAGACAACTTGTTGATTTTTTGGTATATTTCAGTTTGTTTTCTTTGCTTGGCAGCAAAATTTCAAATACTAGTTGGCAGTGGGACGGCAATTAGGCACTTAGGAAAATTTGTTAATATACAATGGGCAACGGTATATCATTTTGTCAAATCAATAGAACAATAGGAATCAATCCTTCGAAATAGTTCGTTGTTACTAAGTATTATTTTGCATTTCATGTACACATTTGCTGTCAGCTTTAGATGTCATTACTCTTTATAGACAATATCTTTAAATTTTAAGGCTTGTTATTCATCGTTGTGGGCGTTTGCTGCATCTTTAGAGCTTTTATAATTCTGGAATAAAGTTGTGAGATACCTAAGCTACACCGTGAGACCTTGAGATTTTATCGGAAACCGTGAGTCTAACGGCCAAACCGTGAGAGTTGGAAGGTCTGTGATCTTTTGTTAATTTCAAAATGCTAATTCAGTGATTCATTTCAAAATTCAGATTTAGTGATATTTTGAAAATTTATTCGCATCAGCATCCTGGTTTCTATTTTCAAGCCATGTGAACTTCGACATCTGTAGTGAAAGAGACTGTTTCAAAACTCCTTTTTTCTGTTGCACGGAAATCGATGCTCGAAGAGAAATATAAGCTAAGTGATATCTTTGAACTCACAACAACAATCCAATTCAAGAAAAAGCCACACCACGCCGCAATTAAAGAAAAACAGCATGTTCATTGGAGCTTTCTATGTCGAGATAATCTATAAGGTTTGTGATCTGTTGGAGGGGCGGTAGAAAATGGCATTTTTGTTTATCAAACAACAACAAACTTTCTATTTAGAGCTTCAACATAGAGATGCTATTTCTTCACATTTACTGTATGTTTCAGAGATCTACCTGTGATTTCAGCAAGTTTTCTAATTCTTATCAGTTCTCTTTAAATTGGTTTTAGACCATATTATACTGATGGGTAAATGAAAAATTTGACGACCAAATACAATGTCGTCAAATTACCCAAAGTATTAATTTTTTAACCTCAGATGTGTAAATATTTGCATCAGAAGCCATGATAACTCGCAAGACGTACCCCCAGACTGCTAAGAGCGATGAATTATTGTGATTAATAGCATCCTTTCTCAACAGAACGTCAATTGTGTACATTGGTACAACCAGTTTGTACAACTAGTTGGTACAACCAGTTGGTACAACCACTGTTTTCCTTCTACCCATCAAACAAAAAACTTTTTTGAATCAGATTTGTTCATCTCAGAATCCGATTTTCTTATATATGCAACAAGGAAAGTACTTTTTGGTGAATATGAAAGTATGAAGTACAACCTATGATACCAAGGAGAGTGTAACAATCAACTTTTACTTTGTGATCAATTGCTAACAAGTTTTGAAACAGAGCCTTGAGCAAAAATAACGAGAAGTCAGTAGCACACAAAATTGAAGCAATAAACCAATATGATGAGTTATTTGCAAGACTATTATTGTAAATTTACATCCAAGCATGTTGGACAATTTTTTTAATTTCGATTTATCTCTTGCTTTACAATTATTTTTTTTTGTGAACTTAGAAGAGTGCTAAAATCTTAATGGCTAAAGCACATTGCCTTGCAGGAGAGATAGTATTTAGTTTTGAATTTACGTGAGGCTATATTATTCATTCTAAATGAAAATTTCAGCAAAAAATCACTTAGTTTCCACTTAAAAACCAGTACTTAATTTTTGAAGAAAATGGGTTTTTAAAAGAAAACTCTTCGTAAACGCGGTGCTTGATGACCCTTAGAAATGAAACTTTTTGCTCCTATTGAGACTAGAATTTTCGAAAATAGCTTCCAGAAGCCTTCATAAAGACGTTTGCAGCTTCAAAATCACCATTTACATTGAAACTTGACCATATAGATAAGTTTAAAGGCAAAACTACGTCTATTTCCCCGTGACCCTCCAATCGTGCCCACTGTGCACCCCTAGCTTTGAGTCCCAAACGTTGCTCCTTAAAGACCTCCAGGACCATTTCTTGACACTATAGACGCCTTGAGAGTGAAAGATCACTGGAGCAAACTAATCCTTTAAGCCATAAACTGTGACAGTATACCTTTCACATGCCCTATTCTGGGATATGTCAGTCTTTTAGATGCTTAAAATGGGTAGTTCTGTTTGTCTTTCCTGTTGAGTGTTTTAAGTCATATTTGCTTTGTCTTATTTTAAGTGTTATATGTATATTATTTTTCTCTGATATAAGTTTTGGTGAGAATAAAGATATTGTGTGACAAGGAATGAGAATGAATTTGTGCTCTCTGGAATACATGTTTTTCTATAAGAAACTTGCTTATAAGAAACGATTACTCTACTTAATATGAAGTCAAATTAGCAGACCTTTAGTACTAGGTGCCGATCCTATTTTCTTAAGAAAAACAGACGTATATCCCAGACTAGCAAAATGAAATCGTAGGTTATCAGTTCGGCTAGCGATTAGAATCTGCATTGAAGCTCTTTCTATAGAGGCCACAAGCAGCCTCTCTTTATTATGAAATTCCAATTCTCTATGTATTATCTTTTCAGGATTACTATAGATAAGTGGTCTTTAATTATTCCACAGGTCAATAGACAGCATCTTGCGTCCCCACATTCGGAATGTAGAAGTACCCCGTTGGCATTATGGACTTTTCAAGTTTCAAGTAAGTGGAGATTTGAGTTCGATTTTCAGATATATGCCTTGTTTGGACTAGGGCTATCCAACGAAGGCCGATTATCCAGTATTTGGTTATCTGTTTTAGTATGCAGTCAGTGGATTCTCTGACCAAGTATTCAAGAAGAGTCATTAATCTGATGTAGTTGCATTCTTCGATTATGCCGGCATAGTCAAATGCTTCGATTATTCGACAAGAGTCGACTAATTTGATTATTCGGGGGGTAGTCACATACACTAACTATCCAGTTAGTGTCAACAATTGATTCTTCAATAACAAGTTGAATGGCTCTCTATATTGCTACTTCAAATTACCCCCAACAGACAGCTTTGTGTCAGTGCTATGACAAGGAGCCTGCTTATAATAAACTTTTTGCTTGAACACTGTATATCTGACCACACCTATAGTACAATCTACCTATGTTATGACCACGCCCATGTAGCCGAATCAGGCCAAATAACGGAATAGTGAAATCAGACAGTATGGACAGCCCTAGTTTGGACATTACTGCTGATAAGAATCAAGGGTATTGTGGCTAGATGGGAAACCCCTTTAGGTCCCTTTAGAAGGTGGATCATTACTTTACAGGCTAGGTGAATTAATCGATCACCATTCACTATGATTAGGCCCCCCATCGGATTCCCATAATGAATTCCCGCAATGAATGGCTCCCATTCATAAGATTTGCCTGGCCATAGGTTTAGCTTCACAATGCTTTTGGTCCGGATTGCCCGTGGCTATAGTTCAAGCTATAGCTATGCAAACAATTTTTGCTCATTTTGATGGCTCGTTTTGTATAAATTAGCTTCTGTTCTATAAACTTTGTTTTATCTAAAATGTGTATTTTTTCTTTCTTTAGTAAATTCATGATTTTGTTTATAAAGATACTGGATCTAATACATATTTTCTCTCCTTTTCTCCTTCTAGTTTGTGTTGGTTTATTTCTATGCGGGCTTAAAGAAACTGGATTTAGATTGGGTCTTTGGTTACTCCATGACAGGTCTAAGCAGTAAATGGGTTTTTGTTCCACTTCGAAGCGTTGGCCTGTCAAGCGTTTTCATTGACCACTTTGTGGTCCACATCTGTGGGTTGACTTTCGACCTAATTGAAGGCTTCCTCCTGCTCTTTGACATGACACGACCACTTGGATTTTTGTTTGGATCTTTCTTTCATTTGATGAATTCCCAGATGTTTAGCATCGGCATGTTCCCTTGGACAATGTTGGCCACAATGCCAATCTTTTGCCGCCCAGATTGGCCAAAAAAGCTCATACATAAACTTCCCAGCACTTTTCAAAAGGTTATGCCAACAGCAGAGAAGTCTAAATCTAACGTGATCTGCAGTAATGTAAAGCAACATCGGATACCGAAAACCCAATTGCTGACTATAGCTGTTGCAAGTCTGTATGTAATGAATCAGCTGGTACTCCCATATTCTCACTCGATAACAAAGGTATTTGTTCTTTTCTCACGTTTGGTTGTTGTTCTTCATAAGCCTCAGCCTACCAATTCTGCCTCGCATAGTTACAAGTGTATCCAATTGACCGTTGGTAGGCTGGGGCAGTTATAGCCCAGTGTATGAAAAGTAGTTTGATACCTTTGGGTTAACAGTAGCCACACCATAGCTGAGTTTCCATAGCCCTTGTTAGAGCATTCCATCTTTCTCTCATATTGTTGTTTAGCGAACAGTTTTGAATACTTTTTTCTTCCAATATCAAGCGAAATGCACACATTTTGCCAATTAGAGATTTACAGGTATAATATTGGATCATTTTGTTTTATTTCGAGAGTATTATTGTCGCACTGATGAGTAAAGATATTCAATTTTCGAAATTGCTGGTATTTAGTTTCCCTTGCATTATTTTAGTTAATATTTCTTCTGGGAAAATGATTTGAAGTTAGTGATACACCCTATAGATTTACGTTATTTCTTTTTCCCTTCAATTTGACTATTCTTTGGTAACGTTGAATATAAGAACGTGAGCCATCAATGATTTTCAATTATCAAATGTATAAGTTTTAGGGACTATGGAGCTATAGTTTTTTATCTTTGGAGGTGTTTACAGCTTACATGAAGCACATGAATTCTTTCAAGTCGTTTTTATGGAGTTCGGGATTCAGGCAGGCTCTGTAATCCAGATTTTATGTATGAAATTGGGACGAAATATAGAATGACGAGAGGAGGGAGAGAGAGGGGACGAGAGAGGCCTCAAGATCCAAGAGGCCTCAAAACTCCCAATGCTTCAAGGCCTGAAAGAACGTCATAAGGCGAACCAACAGTAATTGTTAATAGCTACTTTCTAGACCTTGAAAATTTTCTGCTCATTTCGCTCACAGGTAGGCTCATCTTTCCCTTTTGTCCCGGGGCCTCTGAATTCTCTCGACGGCCTTGATGATAAACAGTTATTAGTAAGGCAGGGCTTTGATTCGTGGAATCCTGGAAAGACACGTGGAAGCAGTAATCAATGCGTGAATTTCCTTTCCTCTGTTGGTTTGTTGCTGCAGTGCAGAAGGGCAAGTTTCCAGTCTCTGCGATTTCTTTATTCTTTTGATATAGGTTGAAATGCCTTCAGACTGTACTAACATACAGTAATATCCATAATTAAGCTTCCAGAAGCTTTGGTAAGGACATCATCCAGATTGTGTGAATAGGAAATCGAAATCCCGTCTTCTTGCTGTTTACATGTGGTGAATGAATCTGTATTTTGTGAGCCCATTTGCGAGCCAATTTGACATTCAATTTTTAAGGTGAAACTAGATCGAGCTAAGAAGTTTAATTTTTAAATATGAGCTTATATTGTCCCCGACTCTAATCAAAGCAATATTTCATTTCATTCTTAAGAACTGGCTCTGTGTGTGAATATATTATCAATTTATCCCTGTAAAAGATAATTAATGCAAGCAGTACTTTCACATTATAGGCTCATTTGCATTGATATACAATTCATCGGTGCATGTTATACGAACTGGTTCTCCTCACCAAATGAGACGTTAGGGGAGGGAATTGATTACCTACTTTCCTTTCTAAGATCTCAGCTAAACGGGGAATGATAAATAGATTGGCCAATGTTTCATCATAATAGCGTATTCGATATAATCGTTTGTTTTTACAGGGATATAATGCGTGGACTCAAGGCCTCTATGGATACTCTTGGGACATGATGATACATTCATGGAGCACACAGCATGTTGTGATCAAAGTTATCGATAATAAAACTGGAGATGCTACGTACCTTCGACCTGATGTAAATGTTTAAGTTCATTTTTGGTGTCATTTATCTTCGAACTGTGGAATGATTCTCACGCGCTATTTGATAGATATGGAGTTGATTTTTTTGACCAACTGATTACGGTTTCTTACTAGCTTTAGGAACATAGCACAGTGCTTCAATCTACTGATTTGATTGGCTATTTATTAGCCAATCAAATATCAAGCTGAATGATATCCATTTCAAGGACCTAGCTGACTAAATTCTACATTAAATTGTATTGATTTCCGTTATTATGTGAAGTAGTTTTTTTATTATCTAGCAAGGTTCATACTGAACCTGGAAGACCTGGAAAATGAGCCCTTTTTATAAAAATTCAGGGAAAACCTGGAATAGTTAGGGGATGTTCTATAATTTTTATCCAAACCAGGGAAAAATCAAAGAAAACAAATTATTTAATCAACATATCATTTTCATTAGATATTGGCATGGTTGTTCGCAAAATCATTGCTCTAATTGTTGTCAGTAAATGTGAGCTTTATCAATTAGCATTGTGAAATAGCAAATAACATCTGCATTAGTTATCTATTAGACTCCATTTTCTTTACTTCTTGTTGTAAATATGTGAAATGAGGGTCAAGAAAATAATGGTTGTTTTTTTGTTATCAGTCAAAGAAAGCCAGGCAATAGTCAGGCAATAGTCGGGGAAAGTCAGGGAATAGTCAGGAGAGTTTCGATTCACGTATTGGGTATGATCCCTGTCTAGTTAACGACTCAGTAAGTTAATGAACTATTATTTTACGTTATGCTAGTTAAACTAGCTAGTGATTAAACGAATGTCAATTTTAGTTGTAATTATTTAATTTCAATCACAAATTACTCTTTTGGCTTTGTTGCATATTAATGAGACTACTACTCCTATGCAAAACTAGATAGTACTCGCATTTTATCCTAGGATTAGATTATTTGGGGTAGAAAGAGTAAATCATAGCAGACTGCATGCCAATTATGCTATCACAGATGGCTGTTGGCACTGGGACTCATATCTCAATGTCTTTTTGCCAGCTGCGCAACAATTAGGCTATAGGTGCTTACAACTACGATCAAACTGGCAGATGTCGGATCTCTTCAGACCAGGCAAAGAATTCCAATTAATGGGGAGTACGATTTACACGTATTGTAACATTTATAGCAAATGAAATGGGCTCGTGCATATCTGTCGGTCTTGCGAAGTATCCGACTCTGGTGCATCCGACATGCGCGAGTTTGATTGCATGATTCTATACTGGTGTCTAGTTTATTATACTTGTTGATATTTTCAATAGGCATTTACGAATGGCAGAAGAACGAGACGATGGAATTCACATCCTGATATGATAAAGCAATACGCGCTTTGTGTTGCCAGCAGAATCAAGGAAACACCAGAGTTGGGTATCCAAAATCCCCAAATATATATTGATGTTTGGCGATCATTAAACAAGCGTTTTCAGCAAAGGTTGATAGATCCGGACGTTGATTTGGTATCTGCTCCATGGTCCCCTTTCGAAGAGGTGAAATGGATCCGGCCTTTGCTTACCGGGCTGACACCTTGGAGAGAGAAGCTACATGAAATTAGGACACAGACGTACATGCGTAGCAACATATCTGACGTGACTTTTGTAGCTGATTTCCCTGGGCTCTACTTAGAGAATTTCATTGACGAAGAAGTCGTAGCCAACTTGACTGTTTTGTATGGATCGGTGAACGTAGAGATCAATGAATTAAACACCACTATCCTTGTGAATGACACAATACAGCTCCCATCCAATTCAACACATATTGTTTACGTAACCTCAGGTACTCCAGCATGCTATATGTACGAGTCATTTAATGTTACGTTACAAGATAGTGAATCAAGTTTGGATGATTTTGATGACGGTAAGTATCAAATTTTCCTCTTTTTACGTTATTTTCCTTATTAGGTCTTTAGACTTAGTTGCTTCAATTCTGTTCTGGTTTGTTTGCACTTTCCAGTCGTAATTTTGTTGCTCCTATTACACTTTTTAACGTTCTTGTACTGCTCCCTATTTTTAGATGCCTAAGAAAACTGTGATTTATGAAGCCATAATACTAGTTTTTCTTATCCTGCATCACTTGTACACAGAGAGCTTCTTATTTCTTCCATGTTGAACAAGTTTACCAGGGTAAATGTAGAGGTAGACTATACCATTCAGTGAAATAACATATTGATTCGATAACTCAGCTTCAAAAGGCTATTGTTTTGTCCAGAGACAATAATTTTTTCTAAGAATAGGTTAAAACAGAGCTGATGTTGCCCTTTGCCATGCTTATGAAAGAGTATGCTTTGACCCGCGTTGCCTAGCTATGAAGGGTGTGGCCAGGCCTCATTACAAATATTTTGTGCCGGCAAGTGCAGATCTGAGAAAAATGTGTCTGCAGAAAAAATAAAATTTAATAGATGGTCATATACAGATTTGGATGGAAAGTGCCTGCAGAATTTTTTTTAACATCAACATCATTTAAGACAATGCCAACACAAAATTTACTGTACAACGTACCCCCATAGCCCCCATAGCCAATAAAGATACTGGGTCACCGAGTTCTGGCTATGGGTGGTACCTACGTTATATTAGCAATTTTTGATACTTAGAAAGGAACGAAATTAACACAATAAAATAAATGAACAAAATACAGTTAGACAAAAAATAAGGAAATATAAACAAGCACAAAATCGTACAAGAATTTGTCTGCAGATAGATGCCAGAAAGTCCCATGAAAGCAAAACAGTAAAAAAAGTGAAATATATATATTTTACTTTCTTAGAATGTTTTACCTTTTTAGCAGAAATATTATGTGTCGGATTCTGTGCCTGCGAGCGATGCTTACCGCTCGCGCAGATTAATGAGCCCTGGGTGTGGCCCAGAAAGCCTATTTTCTTCACCTCCAAACAGAGTATGCTTTTGCAACCCTGCGTTGAATACCACGCTGCCTGCCACAGTGTATAATTTTGCCGAAGGCTGTCATAGTTGCACGTTACCCTGCAAATTTTGCTATCAATGTAACAGCCTCTCCATGTCATGTAGTTGTTGGTCATGCTGAATCAAACTTCTGTTATGTACCCAGAATTTGACAGTCCCAGGTGTTCGTAACTGTTTTATCAACTCACAATACTAGTCTACTAAAGGTAGCCTCAACCACTCCAATGATTGCCTAGAAGCCGGATAATTAGTTATTCTCAAGCACATGTAAATCTTTCCGTAGAGTCTTGGTTTATTAATTTGTGGATTATGTAGATCCCGGTCAAAGACAAAATAGTGCCTAACAAGTTTCTTAGTCATTACCACAACACGTCATATCGAGTTCCTACTTTGTGCTTCTCTTTAGTCAAGCAAATTTGCGGTTCTGTTTTAAAATTTGAACAAGAAATTCAGCCGAATGCTACATTCACATCAGATTATTGGGATCTTCTTTCTCCAAAGTCAGTTCTCCTCATTTTGACCATGGGAACAATGAGTTTGTTCATGGTTTTCACAAGTGAATTGCCTCTACTTCTCCTATGTGAATGAGACATAGCACTGAATGAGACATAATGCTCATCTCCGTCCTAATTAGCAAAGGATCTTTGCTTTAGAATCTTGCTTATACAAGAAACTCCCGTCTAGCACAACTGCCACACAGCTGCACTCGCTCATACATTGAATCGCTATTGATCTAACAAAAAGTTTTATGAACCAATCTTTTCTCTGCGTCAGTACGAGTATTCTGAAACAGTTTATTGCCTACCAGGAAAGGTACAGCTTCGTGCCTGTATATTCTGAAGCTGTACCGGTACACAAGGTGGTCACTGGTTCTGAAGTTCCTTGAAATCCTTGAAGTGCTCTGGCTTGAATTGCTCTGTAGGTTCTCTTGAAAAAGTCTGTTTTTTCATGTTGTTGTGGGATTTCTCTTAAAATGGAAATTTTCCTTGTTTAAAATTTTTGTTGTTTTCCTTTTTGATCTATCTGGATATGTCATAAAAGGTTTGATATGCAGAAACTACTTTCTGTTCATTTTTGTAAATCTTTGCAGAAAGTCGCAGTATTAGCTGAAGCCTTTTCTGGACTCTTCTGCAATTAAGATTTCAATGTTCTTGAAAATTATTGAATTGTTTTGGAAGTGTTCTGGAATTGTTCTCGAACCCTTTTACGTGTTTATGTGGGCAGTCTATGAGCTGATACACAAAGAGGCCATCGGTCAGTATAAACAATGCCATTTGATCATACGAAGTGCGCTTGCGCATTATGCTGTATAATTATTCTTATTCTGCATAGACAGTCTAGCAAAAAAACTAATTTTGTACTGGTACAGTGTAAGCGTTGGTCAAAAATATCGGTATTATAGCAGGTCAGAAGTGGCCTGGCACTAATGTATGTTGTTTCATTTAGGCTCCTCTTCGAGAAAAACGCGAAGATTTGTCCAGGTACATTTTAGACTAACTCTAGGTTGAGCATGACTATGCTAGTGAGGGAACAAGGAGTTAATTTCCAAGATGTAACAAGCCAATTACCAAAATGGAGTTGAAAAAAATTGTGTTTGCAATCTAATTTTCCAGTGTAATGTAATTAGCCTGGCGATAGCTCTTTTTAAAATCCAGTCATTGAGCTTAAAAACGAGATTGAGGCACCTTGCTTGTTAGACTTAGTTCGATTTGATTCTGTTCTTTTGATAAGTACATTATAGTATATCTCAGATTATTTGGAAGTGAATCAGAAGCAAATCGTATTAAAGCGCAAGATTATTCCAAATAGCGAGATTAGGAACCGAAATGTTCACCTGTTAGGTGCAGTGTAAAACCAAGACATACTTAGTTTTCCTGTGCTTTTTCCATTGCACGTTTTTTATAAGGAGCAACCTATCTGCCTTTAGCTTAGATGTTTGGTAATTTTTGCCACATCTTGCCTCAGATGCTTTTTTGCTGTTTCTCAAATTCTTGAACTTTCCAATAACAATAAAAACTCTGAGTAGGCAGCTGTGATACTAGAAATAGAATGTTCAGGTTTTTTGAAGCTTGGAATGGGTGGTATTTCTATTGTTTTCTTCTTTGATCAATAATTTTCTTGTAAGAACAGCTTTTCCAACTCAGCCTGCCCGTATTTGCTATATGTTTCCTCATTTTTGCCTAATTTCAGCATCATGTTTCATGTAGGCATGTTTCCTATAAAAAGCGTGCAATCTCCTTTCCAGCTCTATGCTGTTAGAGATTCAATTCTTTCTTGTACCTTCCATTTGGTGAAGTGGTCTCGTTTTCAATTCATTTTCAACAAATTTCTGTGTTGCTTAGTGCTACTCTTGATTAAGAGTGTTTTTATTGGTAATGTTTTTTCCACTGCGCAGCCATTCATTTATGTATCAGAGCCTAGCAAATGCAAACGTGTTTGAATTTGTCGAGTATAATTCCATTTATGCCAACTTCGAATGACATAGGATGCTAGAAATGTTGAAGCCATCACACAGCAGAACTCCGAATGACGTCTTTGATGTAAAGTGTGTGAGTACATTGGACATTCACTAAAGATGTGCTATTGAAGCAGCTGTTTCAGTTGCAAAACAAGCCAATTTTACAAAGGCAAATTTGCATTGTTTCGATGAGCGTTTGCCAACTCACAAATAAATACGTACTTCTCAAGGCGTCTTTATAGCAAAGCTGTCTGGAAGTACATGACTTTTGGTTGTCAGATTTTGCCTTTATTCAATGAAGACAGAAGTCACCTTCCTAAAATCTTCCTGCTGATATAAGCATTGAACTTGCTTAATGAATTCAGTTTAATGTTGTTGATTGGCTTAATGATTTCTTTCATGCGGGAAAATCAGTGCGTTTGATGATGTCAGCGAGTTTTCTTTCAAAGGTCATGTTGCTCAATATATTCCCGTGCTGGACTTGTAATGTGGGTCGGAGCTGAGAGGTAAAGCTAGGTAAATGTATCACAAGTCAGGGTTCTATTAAAGACTAAAGAGTCAGAGCAATAGAGATTGCATAATTTAGGGTTGTTCCTCCTTGTTTGGAAATGTTACCTCCTGTTAGATTTCTCCAAATCTATAGTCACTGTTCTATAAGAGACATTAATTGCTACAATCTCTATTGTCGTATTTTTGCTATCAACTTTCGTAACTTTCAAAACGGGTTGCTAGTGGAAAAATTTGTCTCATCACAACATAAGGTAAATCTGATTGCCAAAATTTCTCGTTCTCAGTAGTCCACATATTTATTTCACCTTGAGAAGCATTTTGTGCACCATATATATTGAATGTGTCTCCACATTGGAAAGCCAAGAAGTTGCTTTCCAGCATCAAAATTATCTTTTTTTATGCGTTCCAAGTTTATCTTTTATCGTGATAAGCCGTTTTTTTGTATGAAATATCCTTATTGACGTATAAGATACTAGCTGCAAGTCGGAGCTCAACGTATCAAATCAACTCATCAACATAGCTACTGATCACCTACTGATCAGCAAGCTACAACAATCTACAACAATCTACAACGATCTAGACTCTATTTTAATTTTTTTGCATCTGCCTAATGCTGTCATGTGTTTTGGCGATATTTGATTGATGCTTTGTATGTAATGCTGTTGTTCTCTGGTCTGCAATACTGTTTTGCTGTACATTCAGTTAAGTGAATTTCATTACCCTGTTTTTACTGCTTTGCAGGATATTGCAATAAAAGTAAATTAACCAATCTACATTAATGACATTGCATTTATTTTTGAGTGTGGCCAAGCTACAACCACACCCTTATTTTCAAAGATGGAAACATGATATTTCAGTTGAATTCTGATATAGTATAATCAAAATAAGAAATGCGTCAATAATCATATAGCAGTGCACAATTGATCATAGCACTTTGGAAGCAAAGCCAGAAAACTCTGAAAAGCTAAGCCAATGCAAGAATTCTAGGGGGCTGACCCCCCACAATGCGGTGAAATTTTAACAAGGGAGCTCCGCCCCCCTTAGCCCCCTGGAAATCATCCCTGATGCCTATACTGTACATTCAAAAGAAAACCTTCCTGTGTGAAAAGTTGCTGGACTACATCATGGCATGACCAAGATTTTTATTCGCTTGCTTTATCTTTTAGAGTTGTTGTAGTATTCTTTGAAAATGTTTGTGTTTTGTCCTTGTAGAGTATTCAAGAAAGTTACGAGAAGAGCAGGAATGGTTGGCGAAGACTCCACTGGAAAAGACCAGCGAGTTTCTTGGTAGAAAGTTTTCCCTCTTCAGGATATCGTTCACTAATGCTGCTAGGTCATTTCAGCTCATTCTTTCACAACATATGAAATACGAAGACGGTTTAAAAGGCAGAAAGACAGAGCTTTAGTGCCCTAGCAAATCATAAGTCTAACCATTGCAATATTGTATACTAGCGGAAATATATCTGAAAAATAGTAGAATTTGTTCAATTTTACTTCCTGTGCTATTGCGTACTTTTTGAATTTTCTTCTAAGCAGGCTAAAATTTTTGCCAGACAAGTGCTTTTGTGTGCTGGCAATAAAGTACATATTGTCTTGAATCTAGCTTTGTCTATTGTGTTGTAAACCTATTGTGTAGTAAACCTCACGAAGACAAAGAATGATTTGTGTCCAATTAGTAATCCTTTCTCTCACTTAAGTTCTTGTATGTCATGTAAAAGCCTATGAATAAATAATGTTGGGCTCTCTGCAATCAATGTTTACAATATTTTCTATCACAATAATGCTGTTTGCTGTCTGTTCATATAGCCGTGCTTTGCAATCAAAATTTCTTTATTTTGCTGTCATAGCTTTGACATTCAATAGCGCCATTTTCTCACTGCATTAATAACTTGCTCTTTGCTTCGACTCTCAAAAATTAATTAGCTAGTAACCTCCGTGTTGAAGTCCTTGGAATAAAGTTTAAAAAATGAAGTTTGCACTTTTTGTAAGAGTAAAGTTTATAAGAACATTAAGGCTCAAAATCGTTTAAATTTAAGAATGATTTAAGCATAGTGCTGGGCTCAAGCTTAAGTAAGACTAGGAATTTTTCTGTTTTCAAGATAAGTACTGTTTTAGATTAACTTTTGTGTTAATCAATGCAATACTTATTGTTCTTTTCAAGTTTTGTTTTATTTTATGATGAAGTAAAACATTAACAAAGATTTGAATACATTCAGCTTGAGACAAAGCTGTACCTTTGATGCTTAAAAATGAATTGAGAATGATCTTAGGACCAAAACCAGAAACATTTAAGAATATTATGGCTCAGCAAAGAGTTAGGTATTCTTATAAAGAAAGCAGATTTAGCAAAGAAAAATTTTAGCTTCTTTGCTTGGATTTTCCTCGTGGAAATGAAACTAAAAATATTTTCCCTGTAGCTGAGTTTATTCTGCTTCTGAATTTGCAAATATCTCTAAATGTATATGCCAGTGGTTCGCAACTGGCATCGTACACACAACTTTTGGCGCAGTTAGTTACGCGAAGTGGCGAGCAGCAAACACAAGTAACAAAATATTAGGGGAATATGAACTATCAGTGTCAAGCCCCATCTTTTTCAAATAAAAAAATTGTCAATGCTTGTGTTATGCACTGTACTTAGTTTAATTGCAAGATTTACTAGATGGAGGCAAGTCTGGGCGTAGGAATATATATATATATATATATATATATATATATATATATATATATATATATATATATA
>WIPJ01001788.1:202124-214945 GCA_018155075.1 Cassiopea andromeda
TATATATATATACATATATATATATATATATATATATATCCTTCCAAAATTTCTCAAGCCAATTATATCAGAGATCAGACGCAAAAAAACGATAATAATTTTCAGTTTACAAGACATGTTTCGGATATTTCTCTATCCATCTTCAGTTGTTATACTAAATTGTTAAAGCAGCTCTCATCACAAGTTAAAGTCATAGACTCAGCTGAAACATACAATCACCTTAAAGTTAAAGAGGCTTTACATAGTTTGTGGGAGGGGCCCAACTTAAACAAACAGGTCCAGCATTACAACTTTTCCTTATCATTCTAGGCCTTTCAACGATTTTCGTTCTCTTGATTATTCGAATTATTACTTTTAGTTACACCGTCTATTGATTTTGCAACGTTTATTAGTGTGTTCCATTTACCAATTTAGTATAAAAACTGCTATATAACTGCTATGTCAAACCTGTCCTCTTATATAATTCAGGAACATGGGGATTAACAAAGAGTGATCTTGATTGTCTTGATAGTTTCCACAGACAGCAATTGAGACAAGTTTTGAACGTGATTTATCCCAACATCATAAAGAACAAGGATCTATACGAACGAACCAACGAACAACCATTATCATTAACTATCCTCAAAAATAGATGGAAACTCTTTGGACACACACTCAGACTAAACAGTGAAACACCTGCAAGAAAATCTATGCTGTACTATTTTACTGATTCTTCAAAACCTAAATTCTCTGGTAGACAAAGAATAACACTCCCTATAATGATTCACAATAATATATGTAAGGCTGTAGCTTTAAACACCCTCTCAAATTCTCATGGTATTACTACATTTAATTCCTTGAATGATTTACTTTTATTAATCGATCTGGCTCAAGACAGACGAAAATGGAGACAGATTACTGATGAAGTGTTTTGCTGCTGCACAAGCAGAAAAGTTGAATTAACTGGCTTGGATGCGGAAAGTGCGGTGAAGAAGAAGAAGAAGAAGTATAACAACTGAAGATGGATAGAGAAATATCCGAAGCATGTCTTGTAAACTGAAAATTAATGTCGTTTTTTGCGTCTGATCTCTGATATATATATATATATATATATATATATATATATATATATATATATATATATATATATATATATATATATATATATATATATATATATATATTGATTGTGGCGCTTGTTGACATTTTGAGAACGGCGTTGCAACAAACTTTACTTATGGATCCCTGTTATACGCAAAGAGAAATTGATTTATTTCGAATTTCGTCATTTCAAGCATCATTTGGCAAATATCACAATAACTGACATTCAATGGATTGCAAGAACAAAGTAGCATGCTTATCATTTAATTTTACAGTGCTTTCCTTATCATAGTGATAATTTTATTGCAATTTCATGACTCCAAAGCCCTGAGAGTTGCATGACTTTACGGAGCTTTTGCTACGTACAGCCTGTAAGCTACATAGGAAGCGTATTATTTCAAGTGCCTTGCATTTGATGTTATTACCATTACCTCTGTAGCTATTGATAAACAAAATTTTGTGTTCTCTCTTTTTATAAGAATAAAGCTCATAAGATCATTAAGGCTGAAAATCACTGAAATTTAAGTGTGTTTTCAGAATAGTGCGAGACTCAAGTCATGAAAACTTTTTTGTATCCTAGATGTAATACTGTCTTAAATAATGATAATCAATTTGTTTGCAGTAGGCCGGGAAAGTAACGAATTGAAGGAGCTAATTAAGGCCTACTGTTTCGAGATGTACCTACTTTTACCTTATCAGTACAAACAATGAACTCCTGTTTAGTTTTATGATGTACTAAAACATCAACAAAGATTGGAATACATTCTATAAAGTTTTAGGCAAAGTTACACCTTTGGTGTTTAAGAATGACGGTAGGCCTAAAATAAGAAAAACTGGAGAATATTGAAGTGCTGAAAAAAGCTAGGTATCCTCATTAAAAGAATGTATATATCATTGTTCCGGCAAGTATATTTATTAGAATGGACACTCAACTTCCAACGGTAAGGTATGAATGGGGTGACTTTGCCATATCCTTCAGTTCACAAATCAAGAGTCTTTTTGACTAGCCTAGTTAGTATGAAAAGAAATTCTGTCGATGCATCAGTGAAGTTGCATTAGTTAAGTTACAAGGAAACTAGTTATCAAGATTTGGAAACAAACTTTGCTACAGAACAAAGTTTTGTAAGGCATGATCGATAATAGCAGAAGATGGCATGATGTTTTGCTTTACGCTGTAAGTTAGTGCTACTCTCCACTACGCTGTCATGCCCAAAAACTGATCTAATCAAGTCTTCCATCAGATTTCCTTCAGCACGTAAAGCCCTGGTCAAATGCAAAACATAAGGACATAGAGACGTTTTTAACGAGTATTATGTAAAAATGAGACTGTTGACATACACTCTGTCTTTAACAAGAACCAGTAAAATTGAGGTTCAGACTGGTTGTTCTTGATTTTTCCGAAATTTTGAGGCTCAATAGTTCTTAATTTGTTCGTACGCTAGTAGGATGTAGGTAATTCTGAAATACATAGAAAAACAGTATGCAAGACAGCATTGGATATTTTGATTAATTGAGAGCCCCTTACCACATTTTACGTCAGAGATGATCTCTCCTGCACATCAATGGCTTTAATGAAAAGAGATTATAAACAATTATAAATAGACAAATTTAAAATAGTAGATGCTATTTTAAATTTATCTAGCTTCATAAGAGAAGACGTGACAAGACTATCAATTCTCGTCAGGCTAGCAAGGAATGGACATTTCATATCCATATATTAGTGGAAAGCTTATGGATCAATGTCCAAGTATAAATTTACGGCAGTGCTTCAGCCTCAGCCTTGTTGTTCGTGTTTTCTTAATTTTCCCACAAATTTCAGGCTAGTGTTCTTATAACAAAGGAGTTTAAATGCACAATTATAGCAATGAGAGATAGGGTTTTACAATTGTGTCCTTGCTTGCCCTAATTGAAAACACTGCTACTAAAAGTTGCAAGGAAAGCTAGCCCTAGTTCTGTTCCCCATATGCTGCATTTTTTCTACTGGAAAGTTCCCTCAGGAGCTACACTACCGCGTGGAATCTGAAAAAACCAGAGTGACTAGACTGCAATTTCTGTCAATGGCATAGTTGCCACATCCCTTTAGTCAGCGGAGGCCAGATCTTTTTCCACATGAAGCCAGGTTAACGCTTTATCTAGCCAAATTGTTGAAAAGACAATATTTATTGTTTTAGAACAAAAGATTCAATGTTAGCCAAACAATGACCATTTTCATTTCAAAACTTATCAGTTCTGCACACTGTTTAATAAAATTTACTGAATCACTAATCTATTTGTGTGCTGCTGCCAGATCATAATTTTTTGTTGAAAATCTTCGCACCGTGCTACAAATCATAGTACAGTGATAACTTTTAGGGGATGTAGGGCAGCAGACCCACCTTCCTCCTTTGTTAGGAGGCATGCTCATTAAGACGGTGCAGCACCGTGACTTGTTGCATTCACCTTGCTATCAAAATGTGTCAACCTTGCTATTCAAAGTATTTTTATTGTATTGCTATGATGAGCTTTGTGCTTTTGCAGGTTTATTGAGATCTTTCTATTTCAGGGTTCATACTCAATACATGAATCACAATTCCCTGACTATTCCCTGACCTTCCATGACTGGTAGTCAAAAACACCAACTTTTCCCTGACCCCCATTTCACATATTTACAAAAATAGGTAAAGAAAATGAAACCTAATAGATAGGTAATGTACATGTACTTGCTATAGCACTATGCAAAGTGATAGAGTTCACATTTACTGACAACAATTAGAGCAACTACTTTGCAAAAAAACTATACAAAGTTAATGAAAATGATATGTTGACTAAATAGTCTTTTTCCTGAATCTTCCCTGACTTAGATAAAAATTAGAGAAAATTCCATAACTATTCTAGGCTTTCAATATGAACCCTGTAATTACAACGGACATGGCACCGTGAGAGAATTCTGTCAAAGAAAGGTAGCAGATAATGCTTAATGCTAATTTATTTATGAAACTTTATTATGGCAATGTTTTAAGTAGGCCAAAATTTAGCCCAATTTCCTATGTAGGCCAAACCATTTTGTCAGTGGCTAAACATCTTTCAATTAGGCCAGATTTCTGAAATCTGGCCTCCAAATAAGCCGAATGCAACCCTGGTCAATGGCCCTACTTCAATACTTCACAGAAAGGAAAGCCCTAATGGGAGGAAACTCTCACCCTTCATTGAGACAAATGTAGCATAAATCTCAACTACCAGGGGGATGCGCGTCTGCAATCCTCAGTTTTTTGGGCAATTGATGCATTGAATCATTTCAAATATAGTATATACCACCCCATGAGATAAGCACTGACACTTTACTTCTTCCTTCTGAAGAAAGACTTCGCTCTTTCTTTATATGCTTAAAGCGTATAAGAATATCCTTTAATCACATAAAGGCTCGAAGTTGCTAAAATTAAAGAACAATTCAAGACCCAAACCTCTTCAATACTCAAAATTTAGCACACTTGAGTTACTTTTAAACTGCTTTAGGATTAGAAGTGTAATAATAGTATATACTAGTGTATAAATGAGCGAGGTAGCATAGTGGTTAGAGCGCATGCCTCCCATGCGGAAGGTCTACGGCTCGAGCCCGACTCGATGCCCTGACTGAACGCTCGCTCACTCTTCACCCAGCAGCAAATGGGGACCCAGTGGGAACACTGGGGAGATAAAGGCGGCGAGGAAAGGAACTTGCCACCCTACCTCATATGGCGATGGCTCAGGATAAGTGTCCTCTCTAACAGGCACTCCCCTACGTACGAAAGCATGCGGGACTACCTTTACTTTACTTTACTGGTGTATAAAAATAGTGTAATTTTTGATAACCTTAGGCTCGAACCAAAATGAGGTTAAGAACATTGAAGCTCAGCGAAAAATTGGTTAGTCTTATAAATGAAGAGTACAGCTTGAAATGAAGGGGGGTTTTAAACGGCTGCACTTTAGCCGGTGTCAATATCCAAAGTGGGAATGTAGAACCGTGGTAAGTTATGAGGTCGCTAGGTACGCGATATTCCGTCAATGATTTTATCTGCTCTCGTCCTAAATTGACGTGAATTTATACAATGTTGTTGATCTGGAGATAGCTGAAACTAGCCGTGTAGCAGCTACTGACCAACTTAGTTTGCTTTCGTCGATAGTTGCATGTCTAACTCTTCTATTGACTAAATTTTGTGTAGGGATCATAATTCATTAGCATAGTCTCATCAATAATACATTGAACTTCCATTGTTCCGAGCCGTATTGACGTCAATCTACGACCCAGGGATTCACCACACAAGTCTAACAGTAGGTTTTTGTCATTCGATGCACACATAGAATCTCCTGAACGTTGTTGTGCTAGCTAGAGCATCTTATTTTACCATTTGCAGGCTTTTGAAGTACGCTATCTCAAATCGGAGAAGACTGTCTAACAAGGTAAAAGTGTTACTATAACTAGATGGCTTTTTTAGTAAAAGCTTCATGTCTTTAAAGTTATATTACGAATTAGTTCTGCTTTTTGTTAATCAGCACTCTTCGTTACAGAACTCAAACGAAATCCTCTAGGTTTTAATCTAAAAAACATGAGAACATTAGTTTTGCTTGAGGGAAGAGGCATTTTAGAGCAATGCTCTTCCTATTCCACAGATTATATTGTTAGCTTTGTTCACTATAAAGAGTTACAGTCTCCGTGTAGTGAGTTGGTACTACAAGTCATCAGCAAGTATTGTCAATTGTTTGCATGCAGGAACATTGCTAGCTAATATTTGCTAATGGCTGGATAATGTTGGAAAATTTTCTACAACATGCGTCAGCCTTAGCGTAGTCAACACCTTTGCAAGCTGAAACTTAATAGTTCATAGTCAAACAATGCATGGCATTATCAAGCTCAAGCCAACAGAAGACAATGCTTTACGGGCATTCATGCGGTGCTCACTCTATAACATTTGATTTCAGCGAAATCCATTCCATTTGAATACACCCCCCCCATTTATGCTAGCAAGAATATGTGAGCATAGCATTCAAAACACACTGTCATTTCAGTATCAGGAGAAATACACCCAATCAATTGAGGTTTTCTGAAAATATTGAGCTTATGGATATTTATCTCAATGTAATATAAAGAACACTTTTATAAGAATACCAAACTTTTTGAAGAGCCTCCATATTCTTAATTTTTCTGATTTTGAGCCTAGAATTATTCTTATCCTATTCTTAAATACGAAAGGTGTAACTTCATCTAAAAAGTTAAGGAATATATTCCAATCTTTGTTGATGTTTTACTACATGTTAAAACGAAGCAAGAGTTTATATTTTGTATCGATAATGCATAAGTACATCTGAAAGCAGTATTATAACTAGGATACAAAGAATTCTTATGTCTTGATGAAGCTTGAGCTTCGCATTATTCCTAAATTACTCTTACATTTAAGTGATTTTGAGCCTGAATATTCTTACAAACTATGAAGTTTCAAAAAATAGTATATTTGAATATGCCTTCTATATTTTAGCTATTGTCTTGTGGAATATACCATCCTGCAAATATACAAATCACAGTTTACCTGCGTCCTAGCTATTTCGTAACAGTAGAGGATTGTGCTTACTTTTTTAGTTCTCTCATTTATATAGGAGAAGTACTTAATCGATGCAAAGTTCTATTATCAACAAGTGTCCTGAAAAAATTGATTTAATGTTTGAAATTACGTACACTAAAACAAACTACTTTAAATTTAGAAGCAGCATGCAAAAGGAACGAAGCAAGAAATTGTATCTAGTCCTGTTATCTATAAATCTTCTTGCTCTTGGTTCAAGTAAGCTCAGTTGATTTCAATGAACGAGCTTGATAGCTCGCAATAACCTGGAGTTGGGTCTCTGATATTTTCAACATTGCTGCTTCTATACAGGAGTAGTAAATATTCTTTCTGCGAGGGCTTACATGCATGTAGAACTGCATTATTAATGATGTACCGAGACACAAAAAAGTAATAAAATGCCTCAAATATTTACATAATGCCTTAAAGACTATTGCGCTGAATGTCAGTGGAGATTAGCAAACTGTACATCTTACAGCTGAATTTTTTAATTTTATCGTGGAAACATTTAAAGAGGAGGCTGCTAACTTTGTCTGATTTAACCGCTAAATTTGGACACTGGATAATCTATTATTTAGCTATGCAAAAGATTGCATATTTTTGAGTATCTGTAACAACACTTGCATTTTGGCACTATATGAGAGTTTAAGAAGGAAGTTTTACGGTTAAGAGCAATGAAAGATCATTAAGAAAATCATTCCTCTGAGATATATGTTGTGGAATAGGAATTTTACACATAATCATTTTACATTTTCAAAATACTAATAAAATATGGATATTTCCAAAAACGTATTGCCTTCAGCTAATCTCTCTTCAAGGAAATGAGCTTCTTGAAGATGTAAACTTCACAAAATTTCCCAAGCCAGCCAGAAGATCAATCGGGCTCATGAACATGTTCATTAATTTTTTTGCAGTAAACTTTACTTCAAATTGTTGCTTAGCCTTTTGTTTTGGTCATTTTAATTAACACATTACCAGTTATCATTAAATAATTCATTAACTCCCCAGCAGCTTTATGTATACGTATTTTTCAAGAATGTCTTGCCAACTTGACTGAAGTGCCAATTATTGCAAAAATGGACACGCCTATGAGTATCTATAAGTTCTCTAACAATTTGCTTCGACTCTTTGCATCTTGCTGTATGCATATGCCACCCGAGTTTCTTTATGAATCTGGTGTTCTCAAATATCTTTACATTTCTTCTCTTGCTCTAATTAATTTTTGGATCCTTTATTATATATTCTATGTTTCTCTAGTTCTCCTTTACTAGAGGAGGATCAATGAAACAGAATATTCAGTAAAAGATCTAAAGAAGAAAAATTGATAATAACGTCAAGCAAGATGCTGAGCTCTCCCCAAAATTTTTCTTCTTATTCTTCATTTTCTGCTTCCATCCAATCCAATTTACTTACTTGAGTAGTTGTATTTTGACAATGCTTTTTTTTCTAATGCTAGCAAAATTGACTGCAAAATCTAATGCTGACGTATTATCATGGGCAGCAGAAATGAGTAATAGATGAGTAATGAGTAATGAGTAATGAGTAATGAAGTAGAAATAAGTAGAACGGGTAATGAGTAATAGTAATAGAAATGAGTAAGAATCTGATGTTTCTTCTCTTACTTCAATTCATGCTTAATTGTCAAATATTTTTGACTGTATCCACTTAGCTGATTACTTCCTTATTTAATTCATATCGTAATTGCAACTTCTGAATTTACTCGACTGCATGTTGCATCTATTCTTTCTGTTCATTTTGCTCTTTCTTGGCTTGTCTTGCTTGCTTAACAGTTTTGCTTTACTATACAGCACCTGCCATTGTTTACAATCTGTCCTGTGCATACAATCGATATTTTATTGCACCACATAGCAGGACGCGTAAATATTTGTGTAAAACTCGTTTTGCCTACCTTTATTGAAGCAAATATATATTTTGACACAGATTTTCTCGATTTGCGATTAATAATGATGAGAATAGTTTGTTTAACTGCTCCTTTTGAAGCGCCCACCTATTTAGCATTAGCTACAAATTCGTTCACAATTTTAACTAAATCAAACCTTTTCGTTCAGAACTGAAATGTGCTTTCTTGCAAGTAGGCAATATAGCCTTACAATCATATTTCAAAGAATCAACAGTCATGAAATTTTTGTTAGTTATAAATTGGCACTACATTTATATTGTGCCGAAATTTGCATTTATTTTAAGGGACAAATGAGTAGCGTGGCCTCTTATTGCGTTAAATAGGAGAAAAGCTTTAACTCTTGTCTCACTGCCAAAAATTGAATTGCCCATTTTTGAGGTTATAGTACCAAGTACAAGACCAGCTACCAAAGACTGGGAGGGAATTTAGCAGGCCAGTCCCTTAAAGTACCACACCCTTCAGCTGTCCCACCCATTTTGCAGCAAGTGTGTGATTGTCTTGGTATTCCAGTACAACTGGCAAGACCCCAATCTTCCCTTGCCTGTAAATGCAAGATGAGATGCCTGCCCCTTAAGAGTTTATCTTTAGAGTAAGATTTTCCGCGAATCTAGAACTGAATGATAAAAATAAACTATTTTGGAGATGAAGGTGCAGAATATAATTACTTGAAAGTGAACTGAACTTTTGAGTCATTTTATTTAAATTAATGCCCACGTCAACGTGGAAGTTTACATATTGATTAAGCCTGTGGCATATGCATGCGTTTTATGTGCAACATTAAAACTTGATGTGAGTCAGTGGGATTTTATTTTGCAAAGCTGTAGTTACTCAAGTTGCTTGTAAGCTGCTCAATTAAGTTACATAAGAGAAATATAAGAAGTAAATTATTCATGTGTTATACAACACACAAGTCGAATCAATGGAAAACATCCGAGTTGAAGGTGGTGTGTGATTCAAATCGACCATTCTGTAGAGTTCCTGACACATCCATCTTATGTCAACACATCATGAAATAATACGTAAACCTTGACCTCGTTGTAGTTGGTTCATGTATAATATACGCTCCTTTTTATAAGAATAAAGTGCAGAAGAAAATGTAGGCTCAAAATCGCTGAAGGTTAGGAGTAATTTAAGAATTATGCAAGGCTCAAGCTTCATCAAGATTTAGAATTTTGTATATTGAAGATATAACGCTGGTTTTAGACTAATTTCTCCAATCTCATGTGTTCTTTAAGGAAAGCTCTGAAATTAACTAGCATTTTATATTCTTTTGATTTCCAAGCAAAGCTACACTTTTGGTACCCAAGAATAAGCAATTTTAGGCTCGAATGCAAAACAATCTATGAATATTGAGGTTCAGCGAAAAATTAGGCACTCATAGAAAAGAGTGTGCTCTTAATAACTCTATTTTATTGGCATAAAGTCTATGTCACATATCATACAGTAACTACTTAGGGTAGCATGGGAAATGTTCTGTTTTGCTTTTAAGTCAAAAAATAGGAAGCGCAGAAATACTCTTTATGGGAATAGCAGGCATGCATGCCTTTTGTTACCAAACAGAGTGCAATGAATTGGTGCAAAATGACGTGATATCGGATCTATTTAAAAAGCATTAGAGGAATTGGTGAGCGATGAGAGCTCGTGAAGGGAAATGCAGTCAATTTTTTGACTAAGTAATATAATTTTAAAGTTGTATAAAGATGTGAAACTTCTTTGAGTACATTTAGATTATTTCTTCACAAACATGTTGCAATTATTACTTCAGGCTTGTTTGTACTACGAGGTAGGGTAGATGGCCCCTGTCAATTGTAGGCAAAATTTTGTATATAGATATAATCTTCAAATTTGCACATAATTAAATGCAAAAACTTGAATGCAAAAATTCAGCAGATTGTTATCAAAAAATATGACCATTGTCGTCTCAGATCTTAAATGAAAAGCCATAAACAACAAAATAGTTGTCTGCATTCCATACAAGCGTCATCAAGACTTAAGAATTGCTTTGTATCCTAGTTATAACACTGCTTTCAGATGCACTTTTGCATTATCGATACAAAATATATACTCTTGCTCAGCTTTAACATGTAGTAAAACATCAAAAAAGATTGGAATATATTCCTTAACTTTTTAGATGAAGTTACACCTTTCGTATTTAAGAATAAGATAAGAATACTTCTAGAAATTTTGTGTACCAAGCAGACCTGATAATCAAATAAGTACTAAATTATGCAAGCAAAGGGTCATCAACCTATACCCGAAGGCACTTTGCTGCCCGTGAACTTAATTTCAGCCGCCTGCAGAGTACGTCATAAGTATAGCGTTACGTAATCAATTATATCTACGACATAAATGCTATACATTCACTAAATTATAATATTAGGCTCTTCTTTTTTGAAACTTTATGTAATTGAATATATGATAGTTTACAATCATACAGCTCACTAATTTCAGGTAGTGGATAACGGGCTATTGGACATTTCTACTTGTCTAACAAAAATTTGTACAACAAACAAACTAAGTAAAATAAAGAAAAAAATAAAAATTACTACTTCTGCTTCTACAAATTCGCATAGATGAAGGAGAAAAAGCGGTGCTTAAAACTCTAGTAATCCAAGGTAGGTCCAGGACTTGTTTCTAAGACAGAATACATTATAGCCGCACCTGATTGCTATGTTCATAATATTGATTACATGTGTTGATGAAGGCCTGTCAAATTTGAGATCTTCCAACAATGATAATTGGGAGTCAGATGATTTATCTGAAAGTCCAAAGTACTCATCAATAGATTGATGAATTTAATGGTAGAACAGTTATGAGTGAGATCATATGTGAGAGAATGGTTTGTTGGATTCAAGCCCAACAGTTAGCTTGAGGATATATAATGAGAAATACCATCAACCAATACAAGATCGAATCTAATAATGTTTGGTAATAGAAATGAAGGTAGATCGGCATACAATGAGCACATGGCCAATGACGAAAGAGTGCTTGCGAGTAGAGAAGGACAGAATTGTGACGCCAGGTGTATCTACCCTCATCTAGGTCGGGTGTACAGCAAGAGATGATATGTTGAAGGGTTTCAGTTTTAAGGCAGAAAAAGCACGCATAGGTCTAAGAAATAGATCATTTATTGAGATTCTCTATGGTTGCAAGGGTGTTGTTCAAGAGTAATAATATTAATTAAGCTAGGAGGGCGTTGCAAAGTCAATTGCAGTGCATTCAATCTCCCAATGGCTCCTAAAATTGAGATGCTCTCTTAGGGTTGGACAATGTTGGTTTTGTAGATCTTTCAGCTGGACTAGCAATGCCTCCGTGCCCCCCTTGGCTTCATGCCTGATACAAACAGGCCCTATATTTGCTTTAGAAGTTGATTGTTTGTTGTAGGGCAGGGGTGTTATAGAACATCAAGGTATGGTCAACAAGACAATAACCAAAAATCTGCCTGCCTTTCATGCATTGCCATTGTACTTTCAGCCAGGAGCAAACCTAGGGTACTTCAGTAGTGGGGGCGGGGGAGAGGAGGCTTGAGGCATATGTTCCTGAAAAATGGCCGTGGTAAATAAATGTTTAACGGGTGTTTACATTTTGAGAAAAATTTAGTGTCAATGGACGGGCATCTAGTATCCCAGGTGGTTAGAATATTTCTGACCAAGTACGAGCAGCCAAAAATTACCTGAATTTATCATTGTTTTATACTAGATGCCTCAATGTCCCCAACAGTCTCGTCCTTGCTTTTAAAGCTTGAGATCTTTTCTTTTACAAAATGAACCTTTCTCCTCCGTAGAATTCAGACCTCTGTTCTAGAAGAAGTTTCTACTTGCTTTTCATAAGATTATTCCCATACGCGTAAGAGATAGGTGGCAAAGGAGCAGCAGTTCCTCCCATATGTGACCAGAAATCCATTGTGTTCGGGTAATTCCCCTTTGAAAATAATAGCAAAGTTTTAGACTGATCTCCTGATCTTTTTATTCACTCGGGCAGTAAGTTTACAGACCCCTGAAATTTGAAGTCTTCCTACGCCTATGCTTATTTCATTACTCTAGTGCAGGGCTTCCCAACCTTTTTTCGCCGTGGACCCCTATTTTTGTTTTCAAAGTGGCATGGACCCCCAGGGCGCTGACCTAGCCAGGATTTTAAATTAGAAATGGCTAATTATACTACTTGCAGTCTTAATAGAAAGTTACTTAATCTTAGTGTTACTCAGTATTGATATATGATGCTCAAGATCTACACTGCCGGGAAGGTAACCC
>WIPJ01001788.1:215044-234361 GCA_018155075.1 Cassiopea andromeda
CCATTGTAAAGATTCTATGATCAAAGCACTTCTTAGTTAATGCAGCAATATACATACTGTACATGTGTAAGGTTATCAAATGGATAAATAAATCCTTTTCACTGATAATTCAGAAGCCAAAAACACGTGGCACGGATAAGGCGACCTTTTTATAAGATGCACTCATATGTGCACTCATAGCATTTTTATGTGGACCCCCTGAAATTGCGCTGTGGACCCCTGGGGGTTGACCTGGACCCCGTTGGGAAGCCCTGCTCTAGTGGTTCTTCACATTGGTTCGATCGAACACAAGGGTTTGGTGAGTCAGTTTCAGGGGTTCTGCTGTCTGTTTCACTCCACCCGTATGAATGTGACGTCACGCTCTACCTGGCCAGTTTGTGTACTAATATAGTATGGGGTCATTCAAAAAGTGCGTAACGGTTGGGGGTAGGTAGATATACACTGTTTTTGTGACAAACTGTTATGAAAAGATCGAGGGTGGGGAGTGTAAACTGCTTTAGTTGCATAACGCCAAAAAACCTCTTCACTTCCAAAAAATAAGTGCTTCCAAAAAATAGCTACTCAAATATGTAAAGAGCTCAAGACCTTATCGAGCTTGAATCTTGCAATATCCCAAATCAATCTTCAATTTTAGAGATATTGAGCTATTTCGTTCAAATTCAAGTTTAAGTTTTTAATTTAAGTTCCAAACTACAAATTTCAACATTATCTACAAATTAAGCAACAATGATTGTGCAGTAATACAAGAGAAAAGAGCAACAAGAATGCAATTATATAGCAATGAAATTTGTAAGTTGAGAATTTCTTAAGGAGGAGCTCTCTCAATAGATAAATTAATCGAGGAGAGAACTCTATAAACTAATCGAGGGAGAGAGCCCTAGCTGTCATCGTTTGCTCTACAGCATCAAGTTACATTATGCACACAAAATTAAGGTTGATACTAGGGGGGTTTCATGCCAGAATGTTACGTAACAAAGAGGGGGAATCAGCTCGAGTAAGCAGTTACATAGGGAGTGGGGGCAGTCAAAATCGCAATGTTTTCTGCAACGTGCCTTTTTAGTGATCCCTATATAGTTGGCTAAATTTCTGCTTGTTCCCCTGTTATCTTGAGAAATTCCCCTTGCTCCCTTGAGTTTTCCAAGCATATTAGTCAGATGTGCCTCTTGGCAACTACTCCCATTTTACTGCAAGTAATTGACTATCCTACTACAATCTTGGATAAAATATACTGAGAAAAGGCCAGAAGTACAGGAAGAACTAAAAAATCCTCAATTCCAATTTAGCAAAGGAGTAATGTAGCCCCCTATCTCCCTTAGATCAATGTTGAGTGATAGGGAAATAACTCCATACAATTTGGTTAACATTAACTGAGGGAGGAGGTGGAAAGCGTGAAAAATTGCATTTTATGTGGAAATTTAAGTTTGTATCGTAATTTTCGCCCAAGATTGTAGTTCAGTAGAACGGTATGCAAATAGAGACGAGACGAAAGTGAAATGAAATAATAATCTTTTCTTTAAACTTCTGATAATGATTTAATACTCAAGAATATAAATAAAAATCTCACTATAATTAGGTAACTTGCATTTGAGAGACTTGGTATGATAGAGGTAAAAAAATTTACTCTATAAGAAATAAATATACAGTATAAGGAATGTAAATTTTAGTATAAAACTTTTAGTATATAATAATAATTTTTTCCAAACTTCATCATATATATCAGATTAAAATCTATAAATACAAATCTCACTAGCTAGGTAATCTGTATTTGGTTGGCTTACAATGATACACTAAATTTAAAAAAGAAATGTACATGTGAAATAGATTATACTAAAAGAAAAACACACACGATATGTAGTTCAGTACTGAAGCAGTAGTAATATCAACTAACATGTTCAGTAACTGAGATATTAATAATATTACTAGCTTTTTTCAAACTTCTCAATGATCAACAATTCATAGAATACAATTGTAAACCTCGCTAATATTAGGTAGCTTACTAATGGTGTGCCTGATTAAATACATAAAAGATTAAATATCAACAAAATGAAAAGGAAAGTAATTAATAGTTCTACAGCTCAGGGTTTGTCCATGCCTTATTCCTACAACAAAAGATATATGTTGTACGAATTGAAATATTAATAATTCTTTGACTAAAAATGAGCGAGCTCCTTCATCAACATCAAGGTCTTTAAGCATATCGAGAAACGACGAAGATGAACTGCCTATTGTGCCAAGTGCACCATTCGACCGATTAACAAAATGGACCTTTTCATATCTATTCTGTATATCCGAAACCAACTTTTTATATTTCGCTTTCTTTCTGATTGAGTTTGAGGAAAGGTTGGACTCATAGGCAATAGTGAATTTAAGAATGTAGAGATGATTTGAAGGAAGAATAAAGAGGAGGTCAGGCCTGAATTTGTCTCCTGCAATTATAGATGAATTTAGATATTCCGGAAGATCTGAATAGATTTTGCCATTTACTGCTGTAAGAGACTTAGCAATGAATTTTAGAACAGAGTCATGTCGCCATGTAAGCGACTTTGATCAAGATAGCTCTTACAAGCTCCTACAATATGAAGAAGCGTCTCAGGACTCAAGCAGAAGGAACAGTCTGCTGATGAGCGTATGCCCCACTTAGAAGAATTGCTTTGGATAGGAAGTGTATTATTTATGTATCGCACTGTAAAATTAAATATATTTTTAAGCATTTTGCTTTGTACCGAAGACCAGACAGGGTGTAAGCATAAAAGAGAGTGATCCATAAATTTACATTGGCGTAGATAAATAAATACGTAGCTAGTATGTCAGCTAATTAAAGCCTACTACTTACAAAAAAACATATGTAAAATAATACAGTACAATAATGACATATTTACATAGAAGAAGAGAAATAGAGCTAGTATATAAATGTAAAATGTAAAATAAAATGAAGATCAATAGAGTTAGTTCAGGAAATCGACATGGCTAACGAATTTGCTGTATAACCTGTAGTTGCAGTTATCATTCCATCCTTTAATTTGCTTTTTAAATGATGTAAGAGTTTTAATCCTTTTAAATTCATCGGGTAGATTATTCCATAGCTTACACCCTAAGAAGGACAAGCTTTCAATTCCGTAATTTGAAGTTCACGCTTTGGGGATATGCATTCGCAGATTGTTCGTAAGACCGTGGGATGTCCTTTTGTACAAATATATACTTCATAAAACACGGGTTGATATTTTGTACAGTTTTGCAGTCCTCAATCACTAGCAACTGTAGGTTTCTTTTGTGTATTGATACAGAGTTTGATTCAAGCAGAAGGGTATTAAAGTCAGCTATGTTATTCTGGGATGTGATGCAATGCCTTTTCATGTATTCGATTTATTTTACTGTCCAGGGTTCGGTCACAGAACATCCACACGAGAGGGCAGTAGTTAAATTGCTATAGAATGAACGTTTTCATTGTAACTTTCAGTTGCTCTGTGCTGAAGTAGCACGAAATACGGGAAAGAGTATGGAGCTTTTGATTTGCCTTCTTACATAAAGATTCAACGTGTGTTTTAAATGTTAGTTTTTTATCAACCGTGATCCCTAGTAGTTTTTGCTCTCTACTGTCCGCTTCTGTTCACACTGTAAATTAGGCAACTTCAGTGTGGAGACAACCTGGGTTCGTCCTAGAGTAAACTAACCTGTGGCGAACCTAGGTTAGTTTGTGTAGTGTGGACATGGCATATGCTATTTTATCTTCTAGGAGTGTTACACCCCACACACCTCATCATCCACACTCCTACACACAAGAGAAGCGGTAGGAGAGTAGGCGTCTGGAAAAGTAATCTTCAATGTCATGTCCTATATAGTGTCGGAAATTCCCTGTTGCAAAATTTGATAAAAGTATAATTCACCAAAAGTCTTTGTGCCGGGAAGGGTTAATTGATCCTCCAAGCCACCTTTAAAAACAGAATTCAGCACTCTACAAGCCTAGATACATAAATATGTGATAATCTGTACTTGGAAATGTTACTTTGAAAGACCCTAAGTTCCAATTTTCCTTTTTAATTTTTGCCCCATTGATAGATTTTGCATGTTACCCTGTTTCCTGGAATCCCTAAATGGGCCTCAGTGTTGTATACATACGCTTTGAATTTAACAGAGCACATGCTAATTTTCTAGCTACGAAGGGTTCGATGAGTGTGTATATGAATTTTGTGGTATGCAGTACTGCAACAAGGTCAAGGTTCTTAGGCAACAGGAAGCTGCACGCTAGGGAGGAGGACAGTCCCAGTCTTCAATCGCTTTGTTAATGAAGTGTATTGACGACAAAATTCAAATAAACATTGTATTCTGTCGAAGACAGGGCAAGTGGGAGAGAGAAAGAGAGTTCACCGTGAAATTAGATGTCAGATGTCCGCGATTTGTACCAAGGAGTAAAATGGCAGCATCCAAGATCATTCACTTTACCGTCGGAGAGCGATCGGAAAAGGCTGAATTCATAAATGATGCAAACGTTGATGACTTAAAAGGTACTCACTTTTCCACAATGAATTCTTAAGAATCTTGTACCTGCTTATCCGTTATTCTTCTATTTGCGCATTTTGGTATCCAACTGTATTAGTTGTTTTAGATATGTACTCATGAAAGTGTTGGTTTTGCGATATAAAATTCATCGCACAGGACTAAGCTGTTGTACATCCTATCTGTTGACCTCTCAAAAGTTTTATGTCGTTTTTCCAGGGTGTTAGCAACCAATCTCTCGCAACTTTCACTTAGTTAGTTTGTGGATTGTTGTTATGAATGGCTATTGCTTGTACCTGATAATTCTAGGAATCGAGCAATGCTTCATGTTCGGTTAGCTCTCCATTATCCACGGCCCATGTCATAATTTTTTTCAGGAACTGGCACCCAAATTAAAGTTTGGTAGTTCAAAAACCTAGGGTCACTTACCAATTCATTTTACATCATGATGTCAATTCATTTTACATCGTATTGCAGCATCTTGAATAATGTTGCAATCAAAATCATGTCTGCTTGATCTTTTATTGCTTGGGTGTTCATACTTATTATGTCCAACTGCTTGCAGCGTCTGTACTGTACGAATGTGCGAACGATCTCACTTCCACATTACCATGTTTATGTTTGCTTTGAACTCCGCTATACGCTTATTATATTTGAAGTTTAATCTTTTATAAGCACATTTTTTCATTGGTGGAACATTTGCCATATGCAACAGTACTATGCTATGTAAATTTATGCCATGGTGGTCCGATTCGTGATGGATTCCTCACTAGTATTGTAGGCCTTGTTAGCGGCGCATATTTTTATTGCTACTCCGTTTAATGGTGGAAGGTGTTGCAGCTTTACCCCACTTCAAGATGTGTTTGCCTGTTTGTAAATAGTTTAATCATTTACTCCATAGACTGCTTGAGGAATAAGAATGAGCGTTAGGGAGCCGTTACTTTTTCCTGGTAGATTTTGTTTATTTTGAATGCTAAATTGAATGAAAACCTGCTTTTCTTTCACTCATACTGTCCTTCGTATGTTTCAAGGGCTTTTGGTCAGTTGGAAAAGTACACAGGTTGAAAATATGCCAATAGTAAAGCTTATATGAAAAAGAAATTTTGTTAATTTTAATAGGAAGCTTTGCCTAACACTTGAGTACCAAAAAAATATGCCACCACTCTTACTACTTTTTGAAAAATATCCACCCATGATGCCCTTATTCCAGATTTATGAGGTTTGAGTCAGTAATTCCATCAAGCATTAAAAAACATGGAAAATTGAATATTTCATCTTGCTTCCTGTTGGAACGACTTGAAAAATGCATTTGTACTTATCAATGATTAAGGAAGTTATACACCCACCCCATTTATTACAGCCACCCTGTTAATTAGAGTTTAAGGAAATTTCCAACCCTCTTTGTCTATTTAAGAATCAAGAGTTGTACACCCACCCCGTTTACTCCAGACACCTCACTTATTAGGTTTTAGGGAAAGTTCCAACCGTCCTAGTCTATTTGGGGCTCAAGAGTAGGTGAATTTGAACCTTGAAGTGCCATCAATAAACTAGCACTGATTGCCTTGCCACTTGAGCTTATTTGCAGGGTTAAAATGACCCTGTTGGTGTGTATTCATTTATACCAAAGCATACAAGTTGATTTGTGCTCAGCAGACTCATGTCAAATGCTAGTTATGGTATCTGCAGTATGAAAATTCTATAAGTACATAAACTCTCAGACTGAAAATTGGAGGGAGTTGCTTATTAGGAATCCTGCTGCATGTCATGTCCATCTTATACTAGTTTGAGATAATTCTGATACTTGCTATCATTGTTCAAATCTATATCTATGAATTGGTGACCTAGAATATGTCAACTGAACCTTCATTACATGTTGGTTTTTCAATTACTGTTGTGGTTGGTCTTTTGTACCCAGTAATGCTGAAATGTTGTGGATTTCATATTATTGATAAATCCCATCAGTCTTAGCCCACTCAATGCAAAATCTGGGAAAATCAATTTGATGCTGTAGTGGATTTTCACATTTAGCAGAACAGATTTGATAGATAACCAATGCTGACCTGAGGCTACTAGCTTCATTTTGATTTCTTTTCAATAGGTCTTATGCTTGACTTTTATGGTGTTGGACTAGTTTTTCAAATAGATTTGATTTTATTAATGTAAATTCCTAGTCAATATCCTGAAGAAAATTGTGCACAATTATTAAATTGTATTTACATTCAGTTGTTGATGAGCTATTGTTCTGAATTATATGAAGCTTCATGAGTGATGCAGGATCCCAGTATGTAAAGTACCACACATGATGAAAAATTTATATTATTGCAAATTCTATGCTAAAAGTATCATGGTAATAAATGTATGAGACTCTTGAGAACATCAGCTTCAAGTAGGGTCAACAAAATACTATATACAGACAGCTCACATTTGGCAAGTTTAATTGCACAGTTCACATTGGTCCTAGCATGGACTATCTTTTATTTGTGCTGTAGCTTTGTACATGTGTAGACATGCACACTTGCCATCCATGGACTGCATTCCATTACATTAAAATAGCTTAGAAACCTAGTATGGCGATAGATTAGCTTTCAAGTCACCCTTTAGCTGTTTTTCTTCTCTCTTTTACTTTGTCTTTTGTTTTTGATATTTGCACAGTTGTTTGCATTTTTTGGTCTTTTGAATTGTTCACAGAACAATATAATAGTGTGCTCATTGTTTTACTCACTATTACACTCATTATCCACATTTTCTGCCTTAAAATTTAAATGTAATCAGGAAATGAGCAAAAGCAAAGGAATTGTTTCTATATTGAGATCATTGCTTTAATGATAATGAAGAGACAGATTGCCTATTGAAAAGAACAGAAGATATGAACTGTAGCAATGTGGGTCAGACTGAAATACATGGTATCTTACTTTCAGTGGACAAAAGCCTCCATGTATTTGCAAGTGAACTGTTAGGGATATAATAGAGATGCTGTAGCTAGGGATTGTAAAGCTCATCAGGACACTATTTAGTAGTTAGAGAATTGATCTAAATACTTATTGAATGGCCATTGAATGGCCAAGGAGTCTTATTATTGAGGAGCTATAATTCGTAGGAATATTGCTTAGTGGTTGAAGCATTCTGCTTGACTTGCTTGTATCCAGCAATGGAATATTTATGTCCTTAATTTAGTTTGGTTATTGTCTATAACCCTTCTCAGTTTATCATTCATGTTGCCTGGGCTCCCAATTTACCACCATTTACTAGATATTTTTAGTTATGGCTGGCATAAGGAATGCTTATATTTCATCTATTATTTATTGTAGTTCAATGTTAATGCTTTATACTGCTTCTTTTATTCCATCACCAGAGTGTTTTCGTAGTGCTGCTGAAGCTGGACCTTATGATATTTTAAAGCTGTATAATCACAAGGGTAACCTGGTCAATATATCTACTAACTTAGAGGCAAATTCTCCTGAAACAAAATACAAACTAGAAGTTGTAGCTGCTCATTGTGGACATTGTGGTATACATTCTCCTATTTAAAATATGTTTCTTTGATCTGCCATTTCTGGATTGTGTTTTCCTCACATATGTAAAATTACTACATCACCTTTTTCATATTAACAATTTTCACACCTTTAAGTGATTTCTTGACTCAGTTGAGGTCATTGATTTTGTGAATAGTTGATTCTGCAAAGATGACTCACTATGTATTGAAGCCTGCTTATTGTAGACCCTAAGTGCTTTGACCAATTAGTTCTCCCATTGTTGGTTACTTGTTGCTGCTTTGTTTAGATTTATCATTTGAATTCCCCAATATTCAAAGTTCTTTATCATTGAAATGCCAGTTGGAAAGTGCAGTCTTATTATGAATTTGAGGATGGTAGCAACAACAAGTATCATTGCAGGATACATTAGATTTTCCTAGTTACATCCATTAAATTATCTATTTACAGTCCATGCCCTGAGACACATGCGATCACATATGTGCGTGTCCACACACGTGCAAAATCCCCACATGAAGGAAAATCGCCCATGCCAACATCATTATTAGCTGTGCAATTGCACATGCCAAATAGGAACTATGTTGTCACAACTGGAACACTAGTGACTGTCACTTTTTGCTTTCATAACTCTGTTCTATCCTGGTTTTATCCTAAATGAACTATTTGACATGCTTCAGCAACAATAAACTCTCTTTTGCTGATACACAAATCTTGGATCGTACTTGCAAATCCAAATAAGTAAGAGCAATCACTCGTGCAAACGAGGGTGTACGTGTGAATTGATGCTCGCGCACCATTTTATTCTGGGTATGAACTGTATTTACCTACAAAGTCATTATGGCATAACTGAAAAGAATGTTTTGGGACTTCTTTTTCATTGTGAGCATTGTAGTCTGGCAGTTGCACTTCCAAAGTATTTACTTCTTGATGGAATCATAAAAGGATACCTTTTGAGTTTAGCTGGTCAATGTGTGATAATTGCCTCATCAGACTTAGGTATTACTCGACCTCCTATCTTTCCTAGGTAAAGATTTGCATGGTGTTGATATAGAAGAGATAGAGAAAAGGTATCCATGATATTGCTGCCATTTTGCTTCTAATCTGATGTCCTAACTGTCATTTTCAGCAATAGTAGCCATTAGGCCAGTTCATTGCTGGGAGAAATAGACATAAAGAGTTAGGGAATCATCAGTGGTCTTACTTTCTTCAGAAACTACTCCTGAATTCAGAAGAATCGTCCTGGGATGCTTGTTATTTTTGAGAAAAATTCCATCTAAGACATATTTCAGCCACCCCTTTTATTTAAATTTGAAACATTTGCCATGCACTCCTTTTATTAGGGATGCTTTTCTCAGAAGAACCGTTCTGTAATAATAGAAAATAGAGTTAATGAAACCAAATTTACCATATGATAATGCAAATTGGGTTTTTGCAGAATAAGAAGAACATCCATTTAAAACTCCTCTTAGAAAAGAGGAGTCCATTAAGAAAATTTCAGAAAAAATTTCCACCCACCCTATTTATTAAATTTGGACAAAAAACCCACCCACCCCTATTATTTTTCATTAGCATATTCTCCACCCACCCTGATTATTCCCGCCACTCCTACTATTCCGAACTTGAAAGCTTGAATAGAGCTGCCATTTAGTCCTTGGTTTAAATCATGTTTCATTTATTCAATAAGGGGAACATAATATTTCTTCAAATTAGACTCAAATTTACCCAATGGGGCCATTTTCTATTGAAAGTGTCATACAATACTTTTCTCAGATATTTATCTCAGGATACTAATTTATATGACCATTTTCAAAGAGATATTACTGCATTAGTTTAGCTTTTGTTGTTTCATGTACCCTTGTGTTTGAAATTGCCTCCTTGGTGCTTGCATCCATCTGTAGTTCCTGCATGAAGCCCAATTTTGAGTTGAGTGTAGTGTTAATGAGCTTCAAGCCTATTGAAATCATGTAGAATTTGTTTGTGCAATGGTCATTGGAAAGGGCAGTTAGTACAGTGATTTCAATGTCAACAAGTAATGCTTGTAATTAATTTTCTTTTTCATCTGTTTGCATTGAAAACTGATAGAAAATTATTGCTCTATTAGACTGCAACAGCTTGAAAAGAAAGTTTATATAGAACATGGTGATGTTCCATCAGAATTTTCGCAACTAAAAGATGAAGTAAATGCCTTCAAAGATAAATTAGAGGTAAGGGTTTTTGGCAATATTTATGTGTCACTTGACCCTGTGGAGTTAATTCTTGTTTGCAAATTAATTTGCTGGAAATTTGGCATATGACTGACATCACTGAAGTGTGGAACATGGAAGGCTTGCACCTGAGAAAACATATGTTTGGTTGACTAATGAGTTGATTTACTATTGATTCAAATCTATCTATTTTTCCTAAATAGGGTGTAGAACACCTAAGCTGGCTTGGGCTGTTCAAGGAAATTACAAGGTAATTCCTTTCTCTTACATAGTTAGAAACATGGCTCCAATGGCTTGAAATATCCTCTTTCAGTTATTGTTCTTTGAATATTTTGGTTTTGCATCATACCTATTTTTGTGCGAGGAGTAATTGAAAACAAGTGCATGGCTCAAAAGTGATTTGTTTCTAGAGATAAGAAAGCCTAATTTGCTTTGTTAGCAATTGGTGTATGTGAAACAGCTGTAATTGAATTTCCTTCCCTTATTGTGAAAACAAAGATTAAATGCTGGCAATTACATGCCCCATTAGTGGACTCGTGACTGTAAACATTCAAACCTAGGATGTATTTTGCAGATAATGCTGTGCTTTGTATCGTAGCTTGTTTCATGACGTTAGTATACCCTAGAAGCACGCACCTCCTCTAGCTAGTTTCGCCATTAGAAAGTTATAATCATAGGCTAACTAATCGTGCGAGATAGGACACGTATCGATCGTGACGGATTCGTAGCTAAACTCGATCAACCTTACTGATATTTGTTTCGTTGTCAGCTTACGTCATAAAGCCTTCATCTACGTCATCAAATTCCTAAGTGCGTTCCTATAGGCCACTCTAATGCCTGGAGATATCTTTTAACCGCAAGATGATATCATTTCAGGTGTTGGTACAAAGATTGATAGGATTTTTGGCGATAATTATAGATTTATATTGGAATATGTATTGTTTCATATGATACTTTGTATCCAAGACCATTCCGGAAGGGGTTGCTTTCTACGTAAAGTCAAATGCTGTGGAATTCTTTCTAACTGAAATGACCTGAAATATATTATGGGAAACTTAATCTTGGTTCATCGGCCGCGCGAACCAAGGCCGTATAAAGCTTTATAGGAGTGGGTGTCATGTGTTCAGGGGCACCTCCAAAAAGCAAAATTGGCGACTCTTTAAGCAGCAACTGTAGGCTTATTCTGTAGAATTTTGAACAGTAGAGTCCCCAGTTCCTATGTCTATGATTAAAAGTATAAACTGCAAACGCTCCCATCAAGTTTGCGCATAATAGAGGTGATCGTTTTCCATCCCTGATAGATTGAAGCTGATTACATTTTTATGGCTACGCTTGATATCTGCGTCCAAGAGCTGGTGTTTTTTCTTGTATGAAAACCCTGGGCAATCAGAAGCATGATTTTGGCTTCAGTTTTAAGCACCTCGTGATATTCGTGGGCTAATGGTTGTTTTATACATAGAGCTGTACCATGCCGTCAGGAGCGAAACTAGAGGACACTGTTGGTGGTTTGCAGAACCCCATTCTGCCGACAAAAGAATGTCTTCGTTCCAAGTTTGGCAAAAAAGAAGTCTTTCCTCGAGTTTAATAGGTAATAAAACGTTAACTAGCACTATTGATGTGCTGCAAAGTACTTGCATAATCTTTTCATAAGAAACTCCAGTTGTAGCTTTTATGCTCTTTGAAATACAACAACTGATTTGAAGGTTCGAAAAAGCAACAACCAATGGCCAAAAGTCTTTCTCGTATCGAAGTGCGAAACTTTGGAATAGCCTACCAAATAAGGCAAAGCAGTCGCCTTCCATTTGTGCCTGCAAAAGCAATGGACTGGGAATCATCCTAGTGGTCGGACGGTAGCTGCCCATGTTTAAATGTGCCTGATTCTATCTTAAAATGATTTCCTATTTTTGGACAGCAATATTACCTAGATTGCTGTGGTGATTCCTCGATTTTGTATATGATTTTTTACTTTATTTAAGGAATTTCCTTTTGTATTTTTTATTATAGTATTTGTATTATATGTTTTGTTTTTTTTATTAAATAAACTGTAATATTAATGGAGGGCCCATTGGAAAGCAGAATTTGTTGAAGGGCCACCCTCCCAAAAATGAAAATGGAAATGAAAATAGAAAAAAATACAAATTTGCAAGCACGATAAGTGTTGGGAGTTCGGCACCCTTCCCTATATTTCGTGCCAAAAGGTGTCTGTTTGAATCGCAATACGACCGCTTAACACTTCTTTTCACTTTGATTTGACTGAGTTGATCCACTTACATACCGCTCATTGCCTACTTCCCAATACGACATGACAAGATGGCCGTACCGTGACTATCCAACCATAGAAGCCCTGTACTTCGAGGCTAGACGCTGAATACAGCCCTAAGTTATGAGTTGGTGAAGAAATATAAATAGAAGTGCGGTTCCTATTAGACTAGTTGACTAACACTATTTACATCCTACATAAGAATAGCAGTAATATGCCGTACGGCATTTGGCAAGGCACTAAAGTCAGTCTTTATTTGTAACAGTGATGTTTATTGGCATGAGTGCTGAAATACTCTTCTCCAACGGAGGACTTATTTGTGTTTCAGTTTATCTTCAAGTTTTTCAGCTTTTGAAGTGTGTGTCGTAAGCACTGTTCATATTACACAAGCTTAGCTGGGTTCTATTCTGCATTTTTATCGTTGCAATATGCACCAAAAACGTGTGTGACTTAGAACTGGGGAAAGTCCCAGTTAGCTTGCATCACATGCGCTAATGGCCATTCAGTAACCTATCCTTGAGAAAATGGCGGGCAGAAGTTTAGGTACACGTGATTTGGTGTTTTTTTCTCAACAGAATCATAGTAAGTGTGGATTGGGCTCGTTTAGTGGAGTTGTAAATGGAAACTATAGATCTGTAATTGGGGAAATTGTGGACTTGTGGATAATGTGCAGATATAGGACTGCTTACAATACAGAAACTAACCAAAGTTCGCCCCAGATTAAAACTAACTTAGGTTGGTTTTTCGTAGTGTAAACGCGAACTATCCCGGTTTCGCCCCAGGCTGATTCAACCCACTTGCGGAATTGGATTCGCCCTAGGTCTAACCTAGGTTAGTTCTTTAAAAGTGTTGTGTAGACGCAAACCTAGGGCAAACAGCAGAAGACTGTAAATATTTAGGGAACGCCTGCTTTCGATCAATGATTTAGATATGCGCAATGCATGTGAACATTGTTAGAACCGCTACTTGGAAGATATTGAAATTCTAGGAGATCATTTTAGGATTCCGGCTGAAGAAGCAATTTAGCAACAACTTGACTTGTCGAGAAAGCAAAGGGGGATCTTTGGGAAGTTCACAAAGAGATTGGAGGCTAAGAAGAGCTTCAAACGAACATTTCAGTTAGTAAAAGAATCTATTACCTATAGTTTTCCCTTAGGCGTATGCGTTGATATGAAGCTAACCGAGTTCGTCCCAGATTTTGTTTAGACTACAAATTTGAAATGCACTAGTGTAAACGCGACTACAACTATCCTGGATTGGTTTTAACCTGGCGCGAACCCAGGTTTGTTTGTGTAGTGTAGACAGGACTTACATATTGAAGGCAGGTCATCAATACTCACACTATTCGAATCTCCAGGAGGAAATTTTTAATAAAAATTCAACTAATTCTGCATATAGAGCAAAACCCCAGCTCTGTCCGTGCCATTCTAGTACATTGTTTCTATTCAGAGCTGTGAGGCTGCATATGATAGAAGAGATAGCAGGCAGCCGATGGGGGAACTTGGAGTGGAATTACTGAGGAATGGGAGGTCAGACGGCTTTGCTCCCTCATCATCATCATCATTTTAATTTTTACAGACGGTGGCCCATTAAGAAAGGCTGGTTTGCAAGGGGCCGTCTATCTACAAAATAAAGGCCAAAATCTTACAAAAAAGTACATATTGTAAAAAGTCTACGTTAAAAAGTGTATAATACTAGGTATATAGAACAGCAAAGTTACAAATATGACTTAAGAGATGCCAGAGATGGTGCACGTTTAGCACCAGCTGAGAGACTATTCCACAACCTTGCTCCTTTGAAATAATATCCTTTTTGTCCATTATTAGTTGTTTTCATTGGTAACCTCAAATCTCTAACAGTGTTTCTTAGGGCTCGACAAGATTGTTGCGAATTTCAAATTAGGAGTTGTCTAAGGTAATTTGGAGCAAGATCATTGAGGGACTTATAAGTTATTAGTTTTAACTCATTTTTGTTAAATTCGCTGATCGATCTTAGACCAAGATTTGCTAATAGTGGTTTGGCAGGGGTGTCGAGTGCACTGTTATTATAACTCCTCTATTCTGTAGCTTTTTGAGTCTGTTCATATAAGTTGTGCTACAACACCCCCAGACAGAGGAGCAATATCTAAAATGTGACTCTATTATGCTTATATACAAGTTCTTCAAGATTTTTTGTGGTAAGAATTGTTTTGCATGCTTCATACTCCTAAGGCACGGGAAACCTTCCTCGAGATTGTATCCACGTGCTTATTCCAGGTTAGATGCCTATCAATCTGAAGACCAAGATATTTTGTTTCTTTTACATTTTGAATGTTTGTGTCACTTATTTTTAAGTCTAATTCGCCTGATATCTTCTGATGCTTTTGACGAGATAAGATATTCATGGAAACAGTTTTAACTACATTTAACGATAGCTTGTTTCCTTTGAGCCAATGGCCAAGGCTCTGAAGATCCTTGTTAATGGTCTCATTCAGCTGATCTAAACTAGCACCACGATAGTATAGACCAGTATCATCGGCATTAGTGGCAACAGTACAGTTTTCTATGACTTTTGGAAGGTCATTGATATAGACATGTAATAAGGGAGGACCAAGGCACGAGCCTTGAGGTACTACACTGTTGACTGAATTAACCTGGGAGTCTGTCCCATTCACTTTACAAAATTCCTTTCTACCTGCAAGATAGGACACAAACCAACGCAGCTCATTATTTCGGACCCCATACCTCTCAAGCTTTCCACAAAGAAGTGAATGATCTACAGTATCAAATGCCTTTCTAAGATCGATAAACGTGGCACCAACCATTTCACTATTGTCAAACGCAGAATACCAATTATCAGTGCTTTTTAATAGGCAAGACACCGTAGAGTGGAATGTTCTAAATCCAGATTGTTCTTGTGATAAAAGATTGTTGTCGTTTAGATATTTATATAGCTGATTAAAAATCAGTTTTTCAAAAAGTCTTGTTAGGACAGGTAAAACTGAAATTGGCCTTTAATTAGATCGTTCACTTTTATCGCCTTCTTTGAAATTAGGAGTTGCTCTAGCAGTTCTCCATGACTCTGGAAATATCCTGTTTCTAGTTCAGATGTTCAGAAGCTGTGCAATGGGCTTAGAAACATAAGGAATAGCAAGCTTAAGAAAATAATAAGAGATTTTATCAGTAGCAACACTTTTAGTAGTCTTCATTCATGACCAGTGTTACATCATGTGCTGAAATTTCACTGAATCTGAAAGTCGATTCATGAGCATTGACAGTGTATTCGTTATTTAGTAGTGGGTTAGGGGTATAAGGGATTTCATTTGCTAGATCATTACCAATTGAACAAAAGTATTTGTTCATGGAGTTAGTAATGGTGTCCTTTTGGAGAATCTCCCTTCCATCTATATTTACGCTATTAATGCTAGCTGATTTTGACCTTTTATTTTTAGAATTGGTTTACTATCTGCCAAGTAGCTTTCATATTACCTTCTTCGTTGGTAATTTTTTTGAGCAAAATATTGAATCTTAAGCTGTCTATTTAGAGTAATGACCTGATTTCTCACATTTCTATATGTCATCATTAAAGACATTGAATTATTCCAAACAGCTGCTTGCTTTAACTGGTCTCTCCTTCGGATAAGATTTTTAGATCAGATGAGATCCAGAGGCAGAACTTCTCGGACACTCTAATTTCTCTGAATGGTGCATGCTTGTCAATTAGGGAAGAGAATAAGGATGACCATTTGATGACTAACTCATTTATGTCATTGGGTGGTTGCATTACCTGTTCCCAGGGAACCTTAACAACATCATCTAGAAAGTCTTTTTCTGAGAACCTTTTCATTACTCTAGTTGTTATGATATTATGATCACGTTTCAAGGATTGATTTAATTTACGTATGCAGTATACTAAGTAATGGTAAGTCAAAGAGAGCCTTATGACTCCATGGTTACCAACATTATGCTCAAAGTTAGTGGCAATATGATCAATAATAGTTCTGCTCCCCAGATTTTCCCGAGTTGGCTCCTGAATTAATTGCTTGAAAGAAAAAGATCATAACCATATGATAGATGCATGGAATTGGAGTCGCTATCAATAGCTCTGTCCGAAAAATCACAATAAGAACGATTTCTTGTCTTCCCTATCAAGGGAAGAGAACCTTCTCAAGTAAGTCAAAAGAGATGACGGGATCACTTGGTGGTCTATACCAAGGTACTATTATGAATGGCCTACATTTCAATCGTTTAATCTCAACGCAGATGATTTCAAGTCCATAGTCAACTATATCCCTTCTAACAGTATAATTGAGGTAATCTCTGAAATAAATTGCTATCCCACCCCCTCTAGATGTTCTGTCTTTCCGTTCAATCTTATAACCGTCGATATCAATAATTTGATTGGGTACATCATTGTCAACTTTTTATCTCATTTAGGGCAAGGACATGAAGCCTAATATTAGCTAGCAAATGTTTAAGCTCATCGTGGTAGCCCCTAATTCCGTTTACATTAAGAGACGCAATTTGGAGGCCTTTATGCGAGTGCTGTAACCCATGATAGTGGTCTATATACTCCCCCCTGGTATCATAATCATAATTATTAGAATGTGCTATTGTGCAGCTACTTCCAGTGCCTGTTGCAGCCGTTACATAATTTTTGCCATACAATCCCCCCCCCCAAACAACTAGAATTACAAATCCATATAGTCATACGCATTTCACGAAGGAGATATTTTGCCAGGATAGAGTCGCCTGCGCGATTCAGATGGAGATTGCTACCATTTGTGTGGTATTTGGCAACCATCTGTTCATGTTTGATCAATCCAAGTTGGTGCTGCTTGCATCTTTGCTCTAGAATCTTGTTTACATCAGACGCTTTTGTCATTGAGATTGTCTCTTCTAAGACAAATGCCAGAAACTGAAACTTCGTTATTATCCTTCTTTAATGACCGAGCAAAGCGCGTGACCTCATCAGCAATTTCCACTGCAGATTTATTTTCTTTCAAATCATTTGTCCCTACATGTAATATATAAAGACTTGGGTTGTCCTCTTCTGCTGGCTTTGCATATTGCTTTATTTGCCTGACTTTGGCCCCTGTGAAGGAACGAACCACTACTGTAGTGTCTTTGCCCTGCATTTTCCAGTGTTTGATGCCTTTAATCATTGAAATTTGCCTGAAGTTTCCTTCATCCCCTTACCATTGGAATTACCAAATGGACCATTTGATGTTGTTTTTGTGTTTTTGTGTCCTGCTTTACGAATATGGTCCAGATGTCTCGTTTTGCTGTCGGCATTGTTCTCACTCTCATCATGCATGTAAGAATCACTCTCCCTTGAATTAGAATTATCAAGGGGTGCACATCGGTTAATATCTGCTTTCGATGGAGATCTTTGAATGGGCAGTGAAGCATTATGTTTGATAGTTGTTTACTCCGAGGATACTCAAACCCTTCCCTATAACTGCTCTCTGGAAAAGTTATAGGAACGACATGCATTGCATCTTGGAAATGCAACCTTTTTAAGCAAAATAGATACACCTTTTCTATTTCAAAAATGGCACATGAATTAATTAACGTGCTTGTGAGAGCTGTCAATATACATTTTCTCCACGTTATTTAAAAATTACCCAGAAAAGAGACAGCCCTTTCTACAAAGAGTAGAAGGAAGCTGACCTCTGCGCCTTCCCCGCTTCTGCATTACTTCTGCTATCAAAGTGCCTTATTTTTTGCAGGAATAAAGTTTTAAGAATATTAAGGCCGAGATTCGCTGAAATTCTATTCATCTTGTAACACATTCTTGACCGAATCCGATATCAAAATTTTACATTGTTCACATTACTCCTCTCCGCTTCACACGTCACTAAGCCTTTTGTTTAGAGGTACTTTTCATGGCAACTGTCACTGCTTGAAAATTGATTGACGCTCGAAAACAAAGCTGACTGCAGCTCAGAGAGAGCTTCCGGAGATACGATGTAATGGATTCATGCATTAACACTAGGTCAAAAGTGATCCGATGTCGAATCCGATACATACCTCTTTCAAAGCGGAGTGATTTCACTCTGCAAAAGCGATACGGAACATATTGGATTCATCCAGTTTAGTGTGGATGGAAGGCCTATTTGATATAGGAAGTAATCCGATATGTGATGAAACCGGTATAGTGTGAATGGGGCCTAAATCTTGTATCTTGTAAAATTGAGGCTAGCGGTAAGACTCGCTGCCGCACGTTTTAAGGTGATTAATCTGGGGTGAGCTTGGGCTTGGGTAGTTAATTCCGGGTTAGGTTCACATGAGGAAAATAGGCGGGGATAATTATATCTCGGGGCGAGCCCATGTGCAATCTTTAGGTTTCTCTTGTATTATTTAAATCATCTTTCAAATCATCTGGCAAAGTAATCAGATATTTTTTGCTTTGTTCTATTTTGAGAAGGGGATTTCCGTTTCATTGTGATGACTTTCATTTGAGTAAACACGTGCAATTTTACCCGTTGAATATGTAGGGTGATGGGCTGTACAATAAAGAATAGGCTATGACGCCATCCCATCTTGTACAATGCACTTGTAGGATAATCAGCATTCCACTGCAAATGAACTTAAATGCCTTTTCTACAAGTAACCTCTCTCTAGGCCAAGTTCCAAAAGTTCCGTATTCTTTAACCTCTAGTGATCAAATTGTAGTATAAAAGCTCTGTAATACTGGTAATTTTAGATGCAGAAATTGTATATTATATTTGTAAGTTAGGAACTAACGTAGGACGTAAAGACTAGATTTCAGGTGACTTGTGAAAGCACTTGAATCTATTTTCGCGTAGGCACCGTCGTTTGTTGTAGGATTGGACTCTCAGTACTTGCGAAATACTGGAGAGGGCCAGATCGCTACGTATTTTGTA
>WIPJ01001788.1:255501-305110 GCA_018155075.1 Cassiopea andromeda
TAGTGGATGGCCACTGCTAGGTAGTGGATGGCCACTGCTAGGTAGTGGATGGCCACTGCTAGTAGATGGCCTCCCAAGCGTTCTTCACTCCTCGCTATCTTGTGCTGTTTGTATTCGCATTCCTTTCACCGTTCATCTCAACCTTGTCTCTCCACTTTGTTTTGGATGCCTCCCTTGTGTATCCCATTTGCTTAAAGTAATTATGCATCTTGAATTCTAATTACTTCATTGACCATTGTTGTTTCATATTTGGTAAACAACTAATGCTGTAGTAAGATATAATTATCAATTTTAATCTTAAAGTAGTATGCTGCAGCAATTATATTAAATCTATTGTTTAAAATATGGTTTATTTTAGTGAAATTGAGTAATTAAATGTCGATATTATATAGAATGAACGGAGATGAAAAATGATTTCAGGTATTGGAATAGATTTTCATATCCGGGTGGCCATATTTTTTTGGGATTTTTCTCTTCCTACACAATAATTTTGATGCTAGAATATATTGATAGTGTTATTATTATTGATGTCGGTGGTAGTAATTTTTATGTAAGTACGACTTCAAGGTAGAACAATGTCATTTTTATTGGTGGGATATTTGCGGTACAATTAGACGCCTATATGGATATCTTTGACTGTAACTTTATTTGGAAATAGACAGAACACCAACCTCACATCCATGTCAAGTGCTTGACTTAGCCCAAGAGACGCAAAAGGAATAATTTTTGTACATTCATTTTGTAGTTAATGAAAATATTCATCAAAGTAGCAGATGTATCAAATGAAGCTAGGCCAATGGACGTTGCTGAGCCATGGTTGGAATGCCTTTTGGAAGAGTCATTTAATCAGGTTGATAGCTCATTTTTGTCGTTGTTTTACTTATTTCTGGTTATTTTATGAGGTCCTAGCACTAGTTTCATTGTAGGAAGTACTGCTCCCCAAATATCAAAGATAAACACTTAGAACATTAGTTATAGGTGTTGAATATTATAGTTTCATTTTTATTGCCGAAAATTCCCGAATATAAGCCCTGGGCTTATAGAACTTCGTATGCATTTTTGGTGGACTTCGGTAAATACAGAGGCTCTATATATGCTCAGTCCATGTTCATTCATTACCCTAACTATGTACAAAGAATCCCAAATGTAGGCTCTGGGCTTATATTCTGGAGGGATAATATTCGGAAGGATATTTGGTTTATGGGGACCTATATTCTGGGGACTTATATTCGGGGTGCTTGTATACGGGATTTTACGGTATGTAGTGGATACTAAGATATGGAATATCAGATGCAGGATGCACGGTATCGTCGATACTCTGCGCCAGTCTGCTGGCCCCTCGACTTTAATTTGAACAGGTTCTTGTGATCTTTGCAACTTCGCCGACTGTGAATTGCAATGGTCGTATATTTACACCCCACTTCTTCGTATCTTAAATGCAGCATTTAACATATTGTCACTGTTTTTTTAGAGTGATGTTGAAAAGCTAGAGGGCTTACCTGTCGCTCCATTTATGGACAGGGACAAAGTGACGAAGCCATCAGCACAAATTGGCTTCATCAAGTTTGTTTTGATTCCACTTTTTGATACGCTTCGAGAATTGTTCCCTGCAGTTGGAGTAAGTCTTCGAACTTAAAGACCATTTGACCACTGAAGTTTTATTTCTACAACTAATATTTTGGTTACTTTTCATGTAAAATGCAGTTATTTTTATTCTTTCAGACAGAAAGTTCACGGCCCCTTTCGTTTAAAACCTCCACATATGCCCATGCGTTAACCCATGCTTCTGTTGCTATTTTGCTTCCATCAACCTCTACGACATTGTTTGCTTTTCCAAACAAATTCCAAAGATCCGATCCTAGGGGATGTTGTTACTGAAGAAATTACAAATGAGTGCATTTTTTTTAAGGAAACTTTGATCAGTCCAGTGAAAAATGCTTTGGACTATTACCAGAACATGGCCAAGACAACAGACGAGGAAAGAAAGCGACGAGAAGAGAGGAAGCATAGTTCTGGAACACCGCCAAGGAAACTTAGCACTGACAACGCAGAATTGCGCAGTGACTCTCGAGCGAAAGGCGCAGCAGAGCGAAAAAGAAGCCCGGCTTCAAAGAAGAGTGTTAGTAATGGACCAATAGACCAAAGTGTTAATAGTAAGTCAAATGCTGGATGTAACGTTGCCGAAAGGAAAGTCAGTAAGGAACATTTATCAAATAGCCATATGATTGTTGGAAAATGACGTCATATATTACATAATGTAGCCCCAGTATATACTATTCAATGTTAACGAATCGATGGTCACAAGTTGGTAGTGCTGTTTCGTTAGACCAACTGCCATTCTCCCATGAAGAACATGACTTCGAATCTTACCTAGCACAGAAGGAAAAGCAGCTGGCCGTATAACTACTACAGTGAACTCTGTCTAATTCGAACTTTTACCAATTAGAACAAACTTTTAATGCCCCTTGAAGTTCCCCCAACAAACCCAAAAAACCTCTATAATTCGTAGTTCTGTACTTCGAACTTTTTGTAATACGATCGCTTTTGACAGTCCCCAAAGGCAAACAGCCTTTGTAATTCGAACTTTCTCCAAATAATTTGGTGGCATTAGCACTTGTTTTTATTAGTGTCTTGCAAAGTTCATGTCATTCAAATTTTTAACTGTTATTTTCTTGAAAGTTATGCATGACCGATTTATTTGCGAGGCACAATAACTGGCTTTTTGAAGAAACACTGAAAACTAACGGCGCTGCCAATTTTCTGTTGTGTTTTATTGCGAGGCCAAATTAATTGAATTACGCTACTTTTCTCTCCTTAAAAATGGTGGGCAACTTGCGATTATGCAGGTAATTGCTATAAATGGAGGATTTAGGGACATCTTAGAGAAAATCCAGAGGCATTTATGAAACTTATATAAATGGAACTTTATGTACTTTGAAAATTTTCATACACCCCTTAGAGTTCGAATTACACAGATTCCACTGTTGGTTACATGTAGCCATCGTATTCCATCTGATTTTACCATCCATCTCCGTGCTCAGTTGATAGACATTTCACTCTTCCAATCCCAACGCAATAAAATATTTTTTGAGTGTTGGGAGCAGGGCCGCCGAGAGAATTCAGAGGCCCCGGGGGCAAAAGAAAGAGACCCCGTCCCCTGGAAGCGAAGCGAAGAGAAAATTTTCAGGGTCTAGAAATTTTCTTGGGAACAGTACTGGTGGTTTGCGTTATGAGGTCCCCCAGACCTTGAAGCATTGGTTGTTATGAGGCCCCTTGAGACTCTGGGGCAATATGCCCCCTCCACCCTCCATCTCGGTGACCATGGTAAAGAGAGATGAGGATGTGGACCATTGTAGAGCAATTGCAATGAGATTAATTATAGCATGGTTCGTTTTGCAGAGTAGAGACTTTTCAGCAATAAAAACTTGTATTGATAAGTGTTTGTGAATATTAAAACATGGGTGTATTTGGCCTTAGACTAATAGTGGTATGCCATTGCTTAAATTACTCCCCGATGCCAATGCTCTATTCGCTATTCACCACTTTCCATATTCAATAATATATAGAATTGGAGTACTTTAACATAAAAAACCAATTGTATTGTGCCTTACAACATTAGTATTCCTTGATTCTTGTAGAACAATTCGTTGTGCTTGTATATTAGACTATATTGTCAGTATTTGGTGATAGATTATGTGCAGTCAATGACTGTTGTTGTATTTGTATTGGTTCCCAGTAGGGGCCATTCAAAGAGTATGTACACTCTGAAGGGTGGATGGGGTGCCCAAATAGCATGGAAAAGCATATGAAAGTGTACAAGGGGGGGAAGGGGGCTACTCAACGAACCCATTTATGCTCATGTAATTCTGACAATATAGCTGACTACTTGGGAAACATCTTACGCAAGGTAGCCATGATTTTGATACAAAACTGTGATTACTTTAGATTTCTCGCCGCCCCCCCCCCGTATTGACTTTTTCGCACTTTAAATATAGTAATAAAAGCAATAGATTCGAATATCTAGGTGGATTGGATGATGTTTTAGATGTATGTACGCAAGGGAGGGGTGGTACCTCCAAGACATGCAACAGCGGTGAATATTGAGTGTACGTACTTTTCAAATAGTCTCTAGGACACATTTCTATCTTGACTACTGAAAGTGTGCAGGATAAACTGCCTTTGCAACATAAGCTTCACTATTCTTGGTTACAACTATTACTTTCGATGGCTCATTGCAAGAGGTTATCTAAATAACTGAGAAAGTATGAATTTGTTTGTTGAAAACCAATTAGCGATTGGACCTAATTTGAGTTAGTCCATTTAATGATCAAGTGTATTTTTTGTTTTAAAATATAAGCAAATCGAATCATAAGAATATTATTTACTCAAAATATTTCCAATTGAAACATTCAGCTTTCTTTACAGCAGTTGTCTATTCCATAGATTTGCTATCACTATTGAAAGTATTGTTGAAATTTGAACTTTTTTACATCCATCTCAAACCTAAATCAGGTTCTTCGTAGAAGTGATAACACAGTGTCTGTTGCCACCAGAAGACCTCGATCAGTAGAATTTGGAGTTGCAATCCCTTTTTTCCTTTTGGCATTTCATTGATTCTTCTGTTCACTTGCGAAAAAGGTCCTTTGAATTCAGTAAGAGAGAGAGAGAGAGAGAGAGAGAGAGAGAGAGAGAGTGGCATGTCGAAAAACTTTGAATGAAGGGGTGTGGCAGAAGAACTTCACTCACGAACTATTAAATTTTCCAGAATTATCGACAAGCGATGAGCGCAACGACAGTTTTTACCGGAATGCTAAAGACTTACCGACAAGTCAAATGATGACCGACGACTCCGGTAAATATTGGGTGAATTACATAATCCCCGCTCCCTGTTGCCACACGCTCGTGAATGGAGACCTACTTGAGGTCATTGGTGTTCTTGGTGACATGCAAAATCTTTCCAAGGTTGCAGTGGAGCCGTGGTTCCCGGGCACGCGGTGCATTGGGGAAGGGGTGCAGCGAATAGTATCAGCCTAACTGCAATAGGAATACTCTAATGATATAGTATTTGGCAGGTTTTTTAATACCTTGTACAATTTTTGATAGTTTCTCTGTGAAGGTAAATATATCATAATCTATATCGCTACTGGGAAAGCCTGATTCGAAAGTTATGTCACGTGGGACCGTCAACTCGCTGAGTAATTATATTTTCTTAGTTGCTGCGACGTCCAAGAGCTTACAAGAGGAAATATGAATAATGTTTTTGCGAGGTTAAGACTTTCAATGTATGCTTCAAAGCCACAAGCAAAACGGGGCCATCCCTTTATTTGCAGAGATGCAAGGGTGGACTGGCGTTTAGGGCATTCTGGCCGGTTGCATGAAGAGGCAACAACGTTAGATTTCGAAAGTATCAATCCAAAAATGATGCAAAGTTGTTTCTTCTGCCCACTGAATTCTGATTTCTACACTTCTTTGGCCGGTATGGTGAAACTGCCCAAGCTGAAAAACTAAGCCAGTCCGTCATTGCACTGATACTAGGTTTTGCGAAGCATTGGGTAGCAGTCCTTGTGAGATTTCCAACAAGTCAGCTAAGCTTATGGCATAAAATGTGATCTCTCTCTTTCAGATCCTCAGCCGTTGGTTTTGTAGTAACGAAATGCTGATGTGAAAAAGTGATTTTGCACAGACCCACCTATGATTAAAACAGCAACTTTGCCAAGCCTTAGGTTACTTCCTTGAAATGCTTTCCCAATTTTTTGCGCAAATAATATGTTCTTAATGAGGCACAACCGTCAGTATTGTATAATTTTACATAACTTCTTGTTACTTACAGCATGGGAACATTATTAAATACGCAACTTTATACTTTTCATCTCTCTTCCTTCTGTCATGAACATGGGGCAAAATGCGACAATGACCTACTTACACCCAATCCTACCACGACAAATCATTTTCCATGCTAGAACTTTTGCTGTGCTAGCATTGTCTAACACCGGCTGCATAGTTTTTTGAAACAATTTATTTCGTAAACCGTATTGAATTATTTTCGAAAGCCGTAATGATGGTAGCTTTGATGGATAGTAGCCAGATGCCCCGTTTGCACTGTTCTGTTTTGTACAACAAGGCAGATATAAATATTCGTTTTTGTGAAACTGTTCACACTACACAAAGTGAGCAACATACTGCATTACTTGCCTTAAAATGGCAGTCACTCTTAGGCCTACTAACAACATAAACATCCATTCAATGTGACTTTTATCCCATATAGCCATTCTTGCTATGCTTCAGTTTTGGCGAGAGATTCGACAATCATGCTGACGCTATTTTAATACTTTTAACGAAAAGAAAACATTGTAGACAAAAGAGATTTAGTAAAAGGGCGAAGCTATGCCTTAAACTAAAGCATTTACAAAGTTTGAGAGAGTTTCAGTAATAAAATTGCAAAGAATTACATTTGTTTGTAGGAAAATTTATATTGTTATACATATATTGTACGCCACCATTCTCAAGGATTAGGTTTTTGTAGAAGCAGCGAGATATAATAGTGGGAAAAGTCATATATCATTCAATTAAACTACAATTATAAATCTCACTATTACAAGGTAATTTGTAATTGGCTAGCCTGAGTTACAATACATGCAAAAGAGTAAATTAATAATAATAATAACTGTTTTACTTAAGGTTGGCTGTTATTTCTACCTCTCTTGCTAATTTAAGCCAACCGAAACTTAAATACAAGATACTATAATACTATTAAAGAATGCAACTATAAAAACCATAAATTACTTACATACAATCTGTACAATCTACAAATGCAATCAAAATCATAGCTTTGAATTTTTGTTTTGAAGTTGTTAAGTGTCTGGGACTCTTTTATAGAATATGGCATACCATACCCTAGATCCAAGAAAACATGCACTTTCAATACCATGCCCTGTTGTTTTTGGTTTCGATGCAAACGCACTTCTGCAGCTACGAGAGTGGAAGGGTGCGTCTTTCTGAACGAAAATTTGTTTCATGAATCTAGGATTGAGATTGCTTTGAGTCTTAAAGACTTCCACAGCAAGCAACTTTAAATTTCTCTGGTGAATGGAAACCGATTCTGCTTTCTTCAGTAAATCTTCGAAACTAGTACAACTATCCTTGTATGCGCTCCTCAGGGCTCTCTCGTGGATGTTTTTTATGTTCTTATTTACTGAGCTGTCATGAAACATCCAAATAAGTGTAAAATAGCTAAACTGGGACATAACAAAAATATTCATCATAATCCTTAACTTAACAACATTCATGCAACTTGAAATACGTGCAAGTGTAAGCAGCTTTTGCCCAGCTTTTTTACATGTTGCAATAACATGACTCTTAAAAGCAAGGGTCTTGTCTCCAAGGTTACACCCAGAAGTTTTTCCTTGACTGATTCTGTTACTACAGTCTCGCCAATGCGTACTGACACGTCTGTATTATTCCCCCCGAAAGTCAAAAGATGACATTTATCAGGGTTTAATTTCATACCATTATCGAAGAGCCAGTTAGAGATCCTTTGAGCATCATTTTCAAGGCTTGAGACAACCTGTTCCAGTTCCTGACCACTCAAATAGATAGTTGTGTCATCTGCGTAAATGCAGACCTCAGTTTCCTCCACCAGAAAGAAAAGATCACTTATAAATATATTGAATAAGAGAGGTCCCAAAACAGAGCCTTGTGGTACACTATTGATTGTAACCGATAGGTATAGCAAAAAGGTAGAGTTAGCTAAACAAACTTTAGTGTTGAAGGATAGAGATTTGTTGTTTGCCAAGCAAAGTAGCATAGGTTCTCAATTTTGAAAATCATCATAAGTTATCGCAAACTTATGAAGTGTCCTGTTTTGTCCCACAAGTGGGGCAATATGAGATGTTAGACCTGTTTCAAAAAAGCGTGAAATTTTCAAGCTATGAAAATGCTAGGGAGAAATTGCTTTGCTGTTACACCTCTTTTATATTAAGGAAAGTATATAGATGCGTCTTCTCTCATTTACTCGTTCCTAGCTGAGCAAGAGTAGAGTGTTTGCTCAAGCGTCTCAATTTGCCCCGAATTACACTAAGAAAGGAGCAAAAAGTAGGTCAAAAAGGTAAGAAACTCTAATACTATGCTCAAGAACAGAATACATTAAATTACTTCCAATCATCTATTTTTTGTATAATTTTTATTTCGAAAAGATTGCTACTTTTGATTTTGATCTACTTGGAAATTTTTCGAGACGATAAGAAGCTAGCTAAGAACTTCGAGTACTAATGTCAGAATAATTTCATGCCAAATTAAGACACTTCTACTACAAGGTGCCGATCCAAGTTTCTTCTTCCAAAAATTGTGTACTGTGATTCCCTGAGCCTTTAAGCCTAGCGCACACAGCAGATTCTTATCGTTCCGATGTGCAATAGTAGGTTTTCCATTTTCCGCACACAGCAGAATTTCATCAATGATAGAAGCAACGTCTGAAGCGCTCCTCCGTGAAATATTCTTCTAACGCTGCGTGGGAGTGATATTTCAGGCCAATTCTCTACTCTTATTTTGACTTAGTAAGTCACATGTTTCACGACATTTGTCGTGAATCATCGCACACAGCAGGTGTTTGATTTTGGTTTTTTTGCGATCAAAAATAAATATCAAGGATGCTTGATCTCAAAACTCAGTCGCTTGCAATAAAAGCCGTTAGTTTTAATGCACCGCACACAGCAGACTTTTTAGACTAAAGACAAAAACGCATCTCGTAACGATAAAAGTCTGCTGTGCGCGCTTGTCTTTACGATAACAACCCTGTTTGACGATAGCAAATGTACTGTATCCTCAATAGGCAGAATGCATTTCACACCTACATTGTGAAAACAACTTGTGAGGCATTGCGTCTTATAGCTAGCCATGCTTATGGGCACCCGTTCATCATAACTTGTCTTAGGATTGAATAAGATTAGATAAAAAAATATTGAAAGCACTCCAAGCTCTGCACTCTTACAAGTTGCATAGCAGGGCTCTTCTTAAGGATTTTCAGTGGTGGGACATTTGAGAAAATGGCACTTCAGATAAATGCAGAATCTACAGATTACCAGGCGTTCAAAAGTGCTCTTAAAATTTTGCTATAGACTGTAGAACCTGAAATGTTTCATTTCATTTCAATTACAAAGGGTGATCTTCCACTAGTTTTTAACTTAAAGTATCCATCTTGAACTTTGTGAATAAAAAATGAATTGAGATTTGAAATCTATTCAATCAAGACTAAGAATTTTTCATCCGCAAAAATATTTCAAATAAGGAAAGAAATAAAAAAGTCATTAAATCATTAAATCATTATATCAAAAGTCATTAAATCAAAAGAGCACCTAAGTGGTGGGGCAAGCATGTTCCACTGGTGGGGCGATGAAAGGGGCTGATGGGGAATTTTCCCACCACTTTGTATGTTAAACACTGCCCTATTTCATAGCGTAGCACTCTTGCTTCCTCTTTACACTCTTTTTATAAAAACCAGTAAAAGTTAGGCCCAGGCTGGCTGTTCTTAGTTTTTCCAGAATTTTGAGGCTGAATTGCTTTTTATTTGTTCTTAAATTGGTAAGGGTTAGGCAATCTGGGAATACATAGAAAGACAATATGCAGGACAATACTGGATGTTGTTGATTGATTGAGAGCACCTAAGCCACGTGTTACATCCGAGATGACCTCCCATGCATATCAACGTTTTTTAGCGAAACAATTAATACTAGGACAGTATCTAGCTTCGCTAGGAGCAACTAATTCGAGGAAATAGAAGAGGAAACGTGACAAAGCTCTCAATTTTCTCAGGCTAGCAAGGAATGGGCATTTCATGTACATATGTTAGTGGAAAGTTTAAACATCAAAAATTAAGTTTATGATGGTGCTTCAGCCTCAGCCTTGTTCTTATCTTGCTCTTAATTTTCCCCTCAAATTTAAGGCTAATTTTCTAAAACAGTAGTTCTTATAAAGAGAGAGTGTTCTTCTCTCTATATTGCCATACCAATCCAAAACTGCGTTGTACTTTCATCAGATTCTGTGCATCTGAATGCTCTATTGAACTTTTTATAGTTCCCAAAATTATCTTCACTATGAATACTGCCTTGTATTGTGTTGAATTCACACCACTTGCGAGAACTATCTGTGTGGATTTGCTCCCTACTTGACTGCCAGAATGGAATTGTGAGTTTCCAACCTTCGTGGCCTCTGATATTAATATTTTCAACGCGATTGCAAACTTCCGAACTTTCTACTTCAAGGAGGTCAACTTTATCAAAATCAGCTTTTATGTAGTCGCGATATACATCTGATTTGTACTTTGGAAAGCTGCATGTAGCTCGCCACATTGTTGATGCTGAACGAATGCTCTTCATTCCTTGCAACCCAAACCTATTAGGACAGCAGTTCTTTAGTAATTATGAGTTGCTTGATATTTATTTTTAGATTTTACAACAAAGTGAGATTATCTCTTTTGCTACTAAATGCAAAAGTTAATTTAAGATCTTCATTCGCCTTTCAAAATCAAACTTTTAATTTTTCACCATAGCTATTTCATATGCTCCTTTTGTAGGATAAAGATTTTATAAGAAATTTAAGGCTCAAAATCATTAAAATCTAAGTATAATTTTATAATAATGAAAGACTCAAGCTTCAACAAGACTTTAGATTATTACATATTTGATCTATAATGTTGCTTGTAGACGAACTTTTGCATTATTGATGCAATATTAATTATTCTGTCCACTTTTGTATTGCTTTATCAGCAATATATTATCAACAATATCTGATTTCATTTTTAGGCGATGTTAAACGTTTGGTATTAAAGAATTACTTAAATAATATTCTATGACTCAAAACTTAAAAACAATAGAAATAGCGAGTTTCAGCAAACAATGAATTATTCGTATGTGAAAAAGAGCGTGGACAAGTGTTTGATTGATTCACAACTCTTTTCATAGAAATATTTCAACTACTGCAATGCTTTTAATAAATTCTGATGGAGGTCTCAAGTTCTGAAAAATTCAGAAGTAGTGCAATTGAAGCAAATTACCATAGCTAGCTATGCCATACACGTTGTTACAAAACTCTCTACATGATAGGAAATGGCACTGAGTACATCAAAACCTTTCAATTCTTTGGAAGCAAATTATGGAACTCTTTGCCAACTGAAATAATAAATAACTGAAACAACTCTTAAACTATTGGGTAGCTTCAGCCCCTGCAATTTTTCAAGAGACAATGGATAAGAAATTGAATGGCCTTGAGAAGGTCTGTTGTTTCATAGATGATATTCTTATCAGTAGTAGTTCTAAAGAAGAGCATCTGATCTTATTGCGTGAAGTACTACGAAGACTTGAAATCCATGGAATCAACATTGGGAGGAGCAAATGTCAATTCCTGAAGCCATCCATTACCTACATAGGCTACTCCATAGACAAAGGTGGTATACATCCTACAGGGTATAAAGTGAAAGCAATAAATAGAGTGCCACGCCCATGAGATGCTACAGAATTGAAAGCATGGTTAGGATTGCTAAATTACTATGGTCGTTTCATTAAATACCTTGCATCCATACTACATTTACTCAATAACCTTCTGTAGAAAGATGCCCTTTTTCAATGGACTCAGGAATATGACATTGCTTTTAATAACTGTAAGCTAGCAGTAAGTGGTGATCAAGTACTAGTGCACTATGATGTAAAGAAGCCCATAAAACTAGCTTTTGATGCGTCTCCCTATGGAGTTTGGGCTGTAATTTCACATATTATGCCTGATGGTACTGAGAGACAGGTAGCTTCTGCATCACGATCCTTGAAACAAGCAGAAAAGGGTTATGCACAAATAGAGAAGGAAATCCTAAGCCTGATATGTGGAGTGAAGAAATTTCACAAATACTTATATGGTCATGAATTTACACTACAGACAGATCACCGTCCATTGCAGACAATATTTGGCAGGAAAACTGGAGCGCCAACCTTAGCTGCAGCGCGATTGCAATGCTGGTCACTTAAACTATCTGCCTATTGTTATGAAATCAAACACCGCAAAGGAAGTGAACATTCCAATGCAGATGCAATGCCTAGATTACCATGCAATGAACCATCACAGCCATTAGAGCAGAGAATTTTCCATGTCACAACAGCACATGACTTAGCAATTTCCAGTAAGGAGATCAGAGAGGCAACACGAAAGGATCCTACCATCTCCAGGGTATTGAACTATACCTTAGACGGATGGCCAGATAAAAGCAGTGTTGAAAATATGAAACCCTATTACTGCCAACGGTTGGAACTATCGATTGAAAATGGTTGTAGTTTATGGAGGTTCCAGAGTTGTTATTCCTACTAGATTTCGCGAGCAGCTACTCATTGAGTTACATCTGGAACACCAAAGAACATCGCATATACAAAAGCAGTTGCTAGAAGTTATCTGTGGTGGCATTAATTGGACAGTGACATTAAAAGTCTAATTTCCAGCTGTCTTGTGTGCAAGGCTGTACAACCAAATCCTCCAAAAGCACCTTTGCACCCTTGGCATATGCAACTAGACCATGGAAGCGCATACATATTTATTATGCTGAAAAGAAAGGTCGCTACTACTTGATAGTTGTAGCCAGTTATTCTAAATGGCTAGAAGTGTTTTCCACGACTTCAATGACTGCTGGGAAGACCATTGAGCGTTTGCATTCGCTAATTGCCAGATGCAGATTACCAGAAATTCTTGTTAGTGATAATGGAAGACAATTCATTTCGAAGGAACTCAGTAACTTCTTAAAGACAATTGGCATACGACACTTTAAAATACCACCTTATCATGCTACTACAAGTGGGCAGGGTGAGCGCAATGTACAAACGTTGAAACAAAGATTAACAAGGCATATGCTGGAAGATAACAACTTGAGTGAAGAGTACTGCTTAGCAAATTTCTTGCTAAGCTATCACACCACGCCCATCTCAACAACTGGACCGAGTCTAGCAGTATTACTGATGACACGAGCTCTACGTGCACGGTTTAGTTTGCTGAAACCACACATGTCCATAGAACATTTCAGAAAGGTGACACAGTCATGGTTAGAAATTTGCGTGGTGGAATAGAAAAGTGAATTACTGGAGTCGTTATTGCAATCAAAGGTCCTCTAACATATTTAGTTCGCTGTGGAGGTAGAGTTGGACATGTTAATTGTGAGCACATGCAAAGTTTTGTCGGAGACAAATCATCACCTTGTAGCCTTCCAGAGGAAAATCATAGGCCAGAATCATTTCAGATGTCAATTGTGTCGAGAAGCAGTCAGCCTCAAGAAACTAATGCTAGTACAGAGGCTGCACCAAGTGATGGAAATGATAATTGTGAATACGGGAACTAACAAACTTCATCAAATGAGGCAACCCCAGAGAGACGTTATCCAATGAGAATCAGGAATCCACTAGTCAAATATGGCGCTAGTTAGATGTATAATCCCTATGCTAGAGGGCAGAATGATGTCTCGGGATAATGCATAAGAGAGGTTGGTAGTCTACCCAACCCTCTGATTTAGTTGTAGTTTAGATTTATTGTTCTGTTTACGCTTAGTTCAGGTGTAGCTGCAACGTTTGTTTACTAGGTGTGTTCATAATTATTCATGGACAATATGGACAAGGACATGCTTATATTTTAATGGAGTTTATATTAGAAGGGAGTAGATGTGATGTATTAATGTACATTAGGATATACATTCACGCATGCGCGGACCTAGAGGGCATGCGAGAGATAGTGTTTCAGGATAGGCCTATGGACTCTTTAGTTGAGACTAAGATATAACACTCTCAACCAAAATTCCTTTGAGAGCAGCACTGACAGGAAAATCGTTGAAAGTAAGTTGACCATTGCTATTTATCGCTAAGATACAAGGTGTGGTGTGCCACAAAAAACGAATTTTTTGTAATTTTGGTGCGAATTTGTTATAAGTTTGAAAGGTTGCTCCTCCTTTTAAAGCCACACCTTTGCTTAAATGCAAGACTCCTATGCAACAAAGTTTACTGCAATGCATATTGATCTCCATGTTTTTGCTCCCAATTTTAACACACCCTACAATTTAATGCAAGCATTCAGTGACAACGCCAAAGGGGGAGGACTGGAAAGTATTTTCCCTCCAGTTTCCCTCTAAGATCGATTTTTCAATTTGTTACAATTCGATGATATAATGTTAGGAGTGGGCTGAGACAAAACTTAGTATTTACTTGTTTCATGTCATTGCTGTTTATTACACTTTCGTCACATCTCCTATTGCTTGCCGTTGTACTGATATGGTAAGATAGTCACTTCTTTGAGGTGAAAATGGCGTGGCAGTCAAGAGCATGGTTATTGTAGGGTTTGGCCCACAAAGGCTCCTTGCAAGTACTAATTGCGCAATGGTGAGATTCTTGTTGATATTTGAGCAGCACCATTCAAGCCATAGATGGCATAGCCAATGATACAATGTATGAAGTTGCTAATAGCAAATAAATGCTTTGAAAATGCAAACTATGAGATATATAGCAGCTGACACAAAAAAGCAATAAACTAGGAAAATTGCTAACAATTATTCCAACTCAACAAGGTCAATAAACTCAACAAGCTCAACCAGCTCAACGAATTTCTCATAGATACATTTAAATTAAAATTACAAGTGCAAATCTTTCTGCACACATGTAATATATATTTGACTGACAAGGTTAAATTTAGCTATGAAGTATTAAGAAAAAACAAAACTGCAAAGTGAAATAACATGCATCTATATAGATCCTTAAGTAGGAAGACCGGGGGGGGGGTAGTCCAGGATTTACTTTTCATGAAGAATGATATTAAGTCATGAGAATCAAATTTGTTCACAACACCTTATATTCCTCTTACAACTTGGCAACAAAGTGGTGTTTTCTGGTTTTCTATGTCTATTCTTGTTCACTGAAATGTCAATGTGACTTCAAAATTTGTAAATTTGTGCACACATTTCATTTCCTCTCAGCATTATAGAAGTCCGTACTTGTAAAATTCCAATGTTTGGGCTTCTCCTATTTTCTTGATGAATGAAAAGTCTGTTATATCGAAGGTAGTAATGAAGGAACCTAAAAGCTGGCTCACAAAAGCGAGAGTTCGTTATATCCAGGGCTCGTTAAATGAAGAGAACTTGAAAGGAATTTCTTTGGAATCGCAGCTGTATTATAAAATTTAGAAGAATGGCTACGAAATGTTCTCAAGCTCCGTCCTCTTAAGTGTACGTTTAAAGTGGAAATTTCGAATAAAACCAGTGGTATGTATATGTTTTAATTTCTAGTTTGTCGAATTAAAGATCTTCTTTTTTGTCTTTATTCGCATATAATTACAAACAATAATATACAGGACTACACCACAGGGAGCATGTAAATACATAGCAACCATGTGGCGATTACGAATTTACGAATAACTAGTAAACCAAAACTACGCACATAGAAGCAAGCCTATTTGCATAGCATGGTAGAACGCATTTGGCAATGGTTAGTGAAAAGTCAAACGTAAAAGTGGAATTACGTGCAGACATGTCAATTAAATATCTGAACAATATGTGTAATGTTTTTCGTCGTCGACATTCTTCTAAGATTTGTAAAGGGTTCGTTTGACAGAATCCGAGAGACCTGATAGTTTCGTTCGTTCTATAAGGAATTTCGTTAAATTAGGGGTTCGATGTATCGGGATTCCATCGTATGCTCAAAGCACAAGACCAAGAGAAAGGTGAAAATATTTAATGGGACAATGGGAAAGTAGGTGGAATGACGCAATAGCACTTATATCATCAACAGGTGCTGCTTAAAGTTGTTAAGTTCATTTTTATTGTTATCCCAGTGAAGCCAGCATGCACTTGTCAAACAAGATGTTAAAGACTACTAGTAATTACCTTAGGATCAAGCCTCTGATAAGCAGTTAGAACCAATCCTGATAGATCTAAGGGAACATTTTCTTTAAATATAGCACTATTTCAATTCGTTAGACGACTTTAACGAGTGTTGAAAGTATGCCATTTGCATATTTACAAATGTACTTTCAGCATGGCTGCAGAGGCATTTGTGCTTACCTAAAACTCTGTTATGATATTTAAAGTAAGTACCGTTGCTTCTCAAGCTTTCGAATCATGTGATCTTCTCTTGATTTCATCTGTTTCTTAGACATTAACGCCAAACCAATATTGTGTTGTACTTTCAACGGATTCCGTGCATCTAAATGCCTGATTAATTGTTCGGTAATGTCCAAAATTATCTTCATCTTCAAGACTTCCCTCTCTAGCATCAAACTTGCATGCATGTTTTGAACTGTCAACATGTAATGCCATGACATCACCCTGCCACAACGCCCCTTTGATTGCCGACCCCGTGTGGCCCCTTATATTGATGTACTCCATAGTATAGCAGCATTCCAAGCATTTGACTTCAAGAATATCAGCTTCATTGAAATTCACTCTCATGTAATCACGATACACATTCGATTTATATGTTGAGAAGCTACATGTTGCTCTCCACATTGTTGACGATGAGCGAATGTACTTCATTCTGCCCAGTCCAAGTCTAAAAGGAAAATCAGTTATACGTAGCTGTACTTCAGCATGCATTTTTCAGCATAGTTTGGTTTTTCCTTGCGCTTGAAAGTTCTTCGTCCTTGTAAATCTAATTCAAGTTGTCTAGTGGAGGCAGAGCAACTGGTGCAGATTATTGCAGATTACTATGTTACTTTTAGGGGTGAAGCCATGAATTTAGTGATGAGGTGGTTGACTTCTCCGACAAGGGTGAAAATACCATTAAGAGGGTACTATAAATGGAAGAAATCTCTGAGCAAATAGCTGTTCACATTCCAACGGGGGGAACTATAGCCCGCCTTGCCCTCCCCTGACACCACCTATGTTTACATCAAACTAAAGAAAGATGATCTTGTGAAGTGATCTATGATTGACCCAACAATTCATACTTGTGATGTAGCTGATAATACTAATTGATTACCAACTTCCTAAAATTTTGGTTCTTTGACTAGATTAAATTGTGTGATGCTCTTTCATTTGCATAATTCACCATATCTTTCAAAACACGCTTTTAAAATTTATTTGGCAGTAGTTATCTATCCATGAAAAATAAACAGAATTCATATAAGACTAGAAAGTTGGCATTACATACCTGTAATCTTTCCAGTTTGGATTCATCTCATTTCTAGGGTTGTCCTTGAAAAATGCTACAGCATTCGCATCATTATTCTTTAATGAATAAGAAGAGACCAAGGTCCATATAGAATTTGATTCTGACTCAAAATCACAGTATACTTTGTAAGGTGCATAATTCTGATCAAAGACTTCGTATTGGCCATTGATTCTTGCTCCAAGACGATAGAAATCAAGACAAGATATTGCTGCAACAGAAACGATGTTGATTCAAATTCTTGAATATCGAAGTAACAAAGATGCAATCAGAAGCATTTTTGAGGTTCTGACTATAGAGAGTATTCTCCTGGATATCGACTCAAGGTGGTTTTGAAAATTCATTGAAGTAGTCAGCTACATATCATAAAATTTGAAAGCATGGAAGACGAAACATCCAGCAATTTGACGTGTCCATATTATTGGCTAATCTTTGTTAAGAGGACTGATCTGGTTTTGATTATTCTATGTTAGAAGACACTTTGACATAGGCTAGCATTATCTTTAGTTAAGAGAGGTAAGCAAAAAGGTTATGTATGTACTTTTAATTGCCATTCCACCCCGACACCCTGAGCTACAAATGGCTGGCCTCTAAGTGGTACTAAATCCAAAGCACAGGTTCATAGATAATTTTAGAGTAGAGGTTGAAAAAAGGTCTTTATGCCTCAACATAGACGAAAATGTTTGGACCATTTAACATCCATATTGTACTTCGCAATTGGGATAATGACATCTGATAAATGTGGTAACATTACTTTGTACCCTAAGGCTAAAATGACTTGAGCATGGAAGGAAGAAACAATGCAATGCTTATCCTTCTCCGGATTTGTGAATTTGCTGGAGGGCAGAAACGTTCTCGTAAAAGCTTCTTTAGTATGTTGCTTGAGAAAGTAGGAGAGAATTATTAAAGATAATTTGCCTACGTTGAACCACTTCAATATGAAGACTAGAGAACGCAGAACAGATAGTGAAAGCTCTGAGGATGAAATTCTAATGAGATTAAATGTTCAGAAGTGGAAGAGACTATCTAACTACTGTCTTGACTGTAAGCGCAGAGAAAGGTTAACATCCATATCCTTCAAAATACAAAATGTTTCATCGACATGTGACAGCAAACAATGGGTTTAAACTATAAAGGAAGGGTATTAAAAGTATTTCTTATCCAGAGCACACCTAAATAAATTGACATATCGATACCATTAACCAGATCGTTTAACTTGTAACGAGCACATAAGGATTGAAATAGAGGCACCTTACCTCTTTTCGTTCAGTATAAATTTGGTATGATATACAAAAGGTAATATTTGAATTTTTGATGATACTTCATTCATTAAGCAAGTTGGAGGCATTGAAATTGGCCATAAAATAAGAATGTTTAGTGTGGGTGGAAATTTTAATTTCCAAAAGTGCAAGAATTGTTTGCAAAACCAATTTTGTCTCTGCAAGAAAGAAGATGTTAAACGTATACTTGATAACTTAACAACATTGAATATTATAACAGTAGCCTGCGGTTTTAGTCTTGGCCAGACACGTAGCTGTAAAGAGAAGGAGAGGCAATGAGCTATCAAAATGAAAGCGGATGTGACCCTCTCATAGGATTATGGGTACGATTTTCTGTTGGTTGTTCGTTTACCGCACAAGACCTCGCCTCCCCCAAGGTGCGAGTAGAAACAAGGTTTGCCCTCTTGTTCAACACTTTCAGCTATATGGTTGTTAGTGGTGGGCTGGACCATCCTTATTCACCCGGAAATTCACTATGAATAAAAGAGATAACGAACTTCAATTTTCACAATTGACTTTATGGTCTATGGTAAATTATTAAACGAAATTGTATTTTTCTATCGTGAGGTAATGAATGAAGGCTTATAAATGGCATGACAGTGATGCGTTACATCTGCCTATTTCATGTGGGAGATAAGTTCATTGAATAAATTTAAGCTTGATTAATAATGCTTTATGATCTATAGCACTATGAAAGATGTAGACCTTTTGTTACATTTTTTTTGTGATAAAAGGTGCCAAATTTTTCTAAAGTAAATCTCTGCTGACAGAAATAATAGATAACTAAGGCTTTTTGTGATAACCAATATTGTTATCATTAGGAGAATAATTTTCAAGTCATCAAAGCTGAATACAAATCTATATCTTGAAGGAGAAATTTTCTTATTTGATAGAAGTAAAAAAATAAGCTTTTAGTGCAAAGAGAAGGCTAGCCTTTGAAATTAAAGAAGTTTTCTTACCACAAAACCTTGTTACTGTTCTCAAATCCATCAGTAAGTGCAATTCTTAATAGCACAAAGAAGTTATAATTTTTCAGTGTTCAGCACTCTTATTAGCTTTAACTAATGAAAAGCACTGAGAAGAATCAGACATTGATAAATGAAAGCAAATGCGTGAAAGAAAAATTCTATGATTATATATCGCTTGGCTTACAATCCTGAAATAGCCCTTTTGGCTAGGTTTGAAAGTAACAGGATAAGCTCAAATGCAAAAAGAGCTATAACTTACTTACGCTAATTCTCTCAGCAATACTATCGTTTAGTAAAACGTTATGATCAACTTTATTGTCTGCAGTCAAATGTAATTTCCTATTCATTTTCATGTAATATTCTTTAGCTGCGAATTCTCTTTTGGAAATCAGCTTGCCTATGGAAAGCATAATCGGATAACCTCACCTGGGATATGCATCTTTTCATAAACACACAGAGCTTGGTGCTTTCTCGCCTCAAGATCATCACTTCCATGCACAGTTACATAGCCAGTGGAAATCTTTATCACATGAGTACAGGATTGCTCTCTGCCACATTGGAAAAATTCTTTATGTATAAGAGATGCCGTATCTCCAACACTCTTCTTTTCATTTGCACCTGTAATCATGTTGAAGTACATCGCATCTGTACAGTTGAGCTTCAAGGAATGCAATAGGAATATGCACAAATAGAAGGTATGAACCTTCCTTGATTTAGAAACAGCCATAGTTCCGGATATCGTGAATATCTTAATCGTTATCTAGCACATTTTCTTACACTGTAGTCATTTGCAACAATTGCATTAAATAAATTGATGCTACAAAAGTATCATCTATTCATTCAACATCAAATCGAGGTGTAGCTTCTTCAAGATTGTCCAATCAATGCCATCTCTTGAAATGTGGCAGGTGGTGCTATTAGAAAGTGTATTGCATATGGAAAGTGTAGAGAAAAAGATTCCCCAAGGTACAAATTAGCAAGAAGATTTTCAATAGTGACTTAAGCAAAGAGGAGCTTATGCAAGCAGTTACCAAATTCTATAGAAATGAAGAAGGGTTGCAAGCTTCTTTTAGTGAACGTAAGCATTGTAGCCATTAAGCAATTTTCAACAATTACATCACTTCTTCTAAACCCATTCCTTCCATTATTTCAACTGCACCTTACAGCATTTCTCGGGCATTCACTAACATCATCACTGCAACTTTTCCTCTCTTTTTCTTGTCCCATTCACTATAATTCAGCACCTCGACTCCTCCCTTTTACGTAGTCTGTGTTAGCTTTAGATCTACTCATTTGTGTATATATGTGTGCAATTCACTTTATGTAATCAGTCAGAGAATCAGTTATAAGGTACTCTACAACAGTACGTATCTTCTCTGATCCAGTGTTTTCTGCAGGTTTAATAGGATTTCATCGTATTCAACATAAAAAACCAACAAGGAGCAACCACAGGACAAGTAATAATGATAGGAAAGCCATCGTTCCTATATCCCAACGGTGCAATTTTGAAAACTTACGAGGAGGAAGCATGGAAAATCTCAAAGAGCGAAGTAGAGCTCATGTCGAGATGCAAATACGTAGAGGTTAATAAAAAAATTATGCTCTGTGCAGGGCTTTCACGTTCAGAAATTATTCATGAGCGATCAACTGCGCAGGCAAGTAGAGTGGGGCCAGAGAGTAAAAATTATTTTACAACACGACTTAACAACTTTCATTCTCACCACTGGAATATACATCAAAGGGCAAGTGATCGATCACTCTCAAATGGACTATTGGACGAGCATACCAGCAAATTTTCTCCAAAAGTTTCATTTCGTCCAACAACAATATAAATGCTGTAGCATGCCTCTGTCTTGCTCTCAAAGGTGCAACTGATAGATAAGATCTTATATACTTATTAGCAGCGACATAATGACAAATTTATTACAAAACAATCCATAGTATCAAACCATCAGCAACCACAGCTTGTCATTAATACTGGCCAAATGGTTTGAGAAATACAGTGAGTATGTTTGGGGTGATGGATTCAAATTTCGAAGTGATGGGAGTTTTTTTCACACCAAAAAAATAAGTTTTTAAAGGAAAACACGTAAGAGAGGCTGCTCTTTTCAAATCTGGATCTGTAACTGAGGTAGAAGTAATAGGAGAATGGTAGAGAGTACATTTTGCGCTTACCGTACAGCAACGAAAAATTGTTTGGTGAAAAGTAAATAGTACTTTAAAATGCTATAACATATTTCAATATATTTCAATATAATTTTGGCGTATTTCAAATAACTATACAGGATAAAAATTTCAACAATATTGCTGTTTTTCAAACTGTCCCATTCTAACAATAAATGAAAAGGTTCTAAGATCTAGAAAGAATATAAAAATAAGTACCAAATATCAAATGAAACACTAAATTACCGAAATGCGACTATAAGATGAACTTCTTGAATCTCTTCAAGAAGATTGTTAGTTTAGCTTCTAGGCTCAACTCATTACATAATTTTGCATCATAGTAACAATAAGTGTTTTGACATATGGATGTTCTAAGTAAATCTGCAAATTTGTTTCCCTAGAATGAAGGTTTAGTCCATAGCCTTCAGTGTTTTTTGCAAATGATTTCGTGCAAATTTAGTGATTTATAAATATGCGTAGAAGTTTTCTTCCTTACGAAGTCGTTAACTGAAAACCAGTCAAGATTTTGTGACAAAGGGGCAGCAGGTGAATCTTAAAGACTTTTAGTTACTATTCTTAAGGACTTTTAGTTACTTTAGTTACTATACGGGATCTTTTGGAGGGAGTTCAGTTTAGATTCTTCACAACAATGTCAAATCGAGCAACAATGGTTGGAATACGGCTCAATAATTTTTCTATACAATTCTGCTATTCACTTAAAGGAAGAAAAATTCTTGGCATGCTTAATAAGACCAAGAGCTTGTAGCACCTTGACCTTAACTTGCTCAGCCTAGCAACCCCATTGGAGCTTGTCATCAATTTTAACCTTAGAAGTTTTATATCGGTTACTATCTGTACCTTTTGCTCCACTATTTCAAAACATGGCTTGAAAAAGCCTGTTTTTCGAGCTTAAGCGTGTTAGGTCATGATGCCTTTGTCAACCACTGCGTTTTTGTAATATTTAAGGATAGCTTATTTCCATGTAGCCAGTTTTATAATTTCACAAGAACCGTGTTTATATCTTCCTGCAGTATGGAGAGGTATTTTTATGAGTGTGAAATAGATGTATTATCTGCAAAAAAATTAACCTTTTCTTGGTTCAGGCAGAATGGCAAGTCATTGATGAAGATTATGAACAGGAGTGGGCCATGGCAGGAGTCTTGGGAACACCATAGCTTATATCACTAATGCCAGAAAAGCTCGTGTTAATTTTCCAGGAGTGTTTTCTCTCTGCAAGTAGAAAGTAAACCTGTTAAGCTCTAGTTCTTCAAATCCATATTTTCCAAACTTCTGTAATAAAAGACTGTGATCTACCAAATCCAAGACCTTTTAGGTGAATTAATATTAAGTGTACTTGTCCTTATCAATATTTCAGTTTCATTCATTTGAACAGGCTATAAGGCTGATAATACCTGAATGTAAAAAAACCAAGCTAATGCTTGTATATGGATCTATTCCTATCTAAATGATCATAGAGATGAAAATAAGCTACTTTTTCAAATGCCCTAGATAGAAAAGGCAGCACAGAGATTGGTCTATAGTTAGAACAATCTTGTGTCACATTGCTTAGCAAAGTCTCCAGCATCCACACATGTTAAAATGCAGCTTGCGTCCCAAAACAGCCATAAGAACCAAGCTGAAAGTACGTTTGTAGTTATAGAAGGCACTGCCTGAGTTTGGTGGGCAATATATGATACAGTGTTTGCCGTAATGACCCCTAAATATAATGGGAAACCCCATAGATTCCAGAAGTCATTTGAATTGTTTTTCCATACCTCTGGTGAACCTGGAAACAGGCATTTTCTATGGATTTTCAACTGGTGGGGCATTTAACAAAGGAGAACTTTAGATAAATGCGGACTCTACACAGTAATAGGCTTTGAAAAGCACTCTTAAAATATTGATATAGACCAGCGGTTCCCAAAACATTTTACTTGGTGGTTCCTTGCTACATGTTTTTTCTACTTGCAGTATCTTGAGCAGAGGTTGCTTCAAAATTAGAGTGGCTGCTCAAAATTAAATTGTCTTATGCCAAATCCCTAGCTTTCTAGGAAATTCAGTGCAGTACCTCTGTCTGTAGCAAAACTATAAATTTTTACTTTAGAAGCTTAACTCTTTAGGCTTGTCCATATAAATGTTAGTAAATGAAAGAAAATAAACACCTCTACCAAAGGCCATGGCTTGAAGAGGAAAAGAGGGATCTGGGGGCTGAGCCCCTAGGAAAATTTTCCAAATCACTCCCTTTACTTTGGCTTAGAATGCATCTCCCAATATTAAGAATGGAAGGGGCAACATGAACTTTTGATGGTTTGTGGCAACATTTTACAAAACATGGTGCGTGGAAGTCAGACATCATTGAATTTTACTCAAACTGTCTCCAAGTTGATTTTCTTTCAGAATCTCTTTTATCCGCAGATAACAATACCATCGTCAAATAAGGTCATCTCCTGCTAGATGCAAGATGCAAACCTCAGTTACCAATTAGTAATAACTATACTTTCACAGACAAATGCCCACAGAGTTTGGAAAGCATAAGTGTGCCGAGTTGTCACTGGTTATAGCTTGCGCTAAAAAGGATCTCACTAAATTCGCTAAGTATCTCACAAACAGTCGATCTTCCAATTCTGAAGTGCAAGGGGAATGATGCCTGTCCTTCACCAGTAGCTAGGTATCTTAGAGCAACAGCAAGACGCAGAGTAGGTGGCAAAGGTTGAAGACATTGAGATCTTTGCTTTCAATGACGAGTATACCAAATAAGCAGGTCATCAAATGTTGGAAGTAGCATTCGGAAGCAATTGAAGTACATAGAATAATCCTCTAATCTCCTCTCTCCTTTTTTAGTTTGCTTATTGTCCCTGTTGATCGCGAGCCTCACACAATCCCCGAACCCAAGCCCGCTGTTCATTTTGTTTCTTTTACTTAGCTAGTTATGGGCGAGGTAGCGTAGTGGTTAGAGCGCATGCCTCCCGTGCGGAAGGTCTACGGTTCGAGTCCGGCTCGATGAAATGACTGAGCGCTCATCCACTGCCAACCCAACAGCAAATGGGTACCTGGTGGCAGCATTGCAGAGATAAAGGCGGCGAGGAAAGGAACTGGCCACCCTTCCTCACATGCTGATGGCCCAGGATAAGTGTCCTATCTGAAAAGCACTTCCCCTACGTACGAAAGTATACGGGACTACCTTTACCTTAACTTAGCTATTTGGTTTTGTAAAGCTAATGCAAGAAGAACATCAGCTGGATTATTAGCCATCTTAAATTTGTTTTCCGGTGTAACAAATTTCGGTCTAAGAGTTTGATGTCCATTGGGCCACAGATTTGGAATAATCTACCAAATGAGCTGAAATCAGCAGAAAATTTGAACAGTTTTAAGAGACTAATTAAAAATTGGGATGAATTTTCTTGCAGGGGCAGTGCTTGCCAGTGCTTGCCTATGTAAAACATACTCAAAATATAACTCCTGTTCGTTTTTATAATTTTAGTTTTTTTAGTTTTATGTATTTTGTATCAAACTATTGTAACTTTGTATTTATGTGTATGTATATTGTTAGCTAGAAAATTAATTTGTAAAAAAATTGAGTTAAACTAATTATACACACAAATTGTTTTCAGAAAAACGCATAATGACGCATTGAATGTGAACACACTACATGCTGTTTTGAGGTACAGTTACATGATGCGCTGCATATGGACGCACCCAGCTTGAATTCAGCTCTAGGTGGCATTGTTGACGAAGGGCTAAAAAGGAATCATTAATTTTACCACAGCACGAAAAAGCGGGAAACTTCTTTAAACATACTTAAAAGCTTTCTTTCGTCCGACACTCATCAGGGTATGAAAACGTCGGATGGTGACCTAAAGGTTAACCTATAACCAGCTGCGGTTAATGTGATAGGATGCGCTTAATTGGTCCCAAGTGTGACCAATTAGGACCTATTAGCATGACTGAACTGAAAAATGAAAATGTTACTGTTACGGACTGAAAATGTTGCTAAAGAAATGCATGACAGGAACATTCAGCTTTTGTGTTAGAAACGTTTTGGTGGCATATTGAGTGACAAGGAAAAACATTGTAAACCTTTCGGATAGTTTGAAAGCATTGCTCAATAAGAATAGCGGGATTGAAAGAAACTGAAATTAAAAAAGTAAAAATTGTAAAGAAGGTAAATTGAAGAAAATTTGCCATTTTGGAAAAAAGATGATTAATATTATGATAAAGTTAAACATAAAGGAAACCATTAAAAGAACTTCCCTATAAAATGTGTCCTTTAGTGATGTTAACTATCGTGGGAACGTGCAACCAGAATCTCTTTAGCAATACCCTTGCCATTTTCTCTCAGTCATTTCTGCCAAATTAGGCATTTCCGCCAAACCAGGAAACTTTGCAAAAATCAGCGATTGTTTGGAATAAGTAGGGAGGCGCTCCTACCTCATATATAAAAATAGCTAAGTTGACTGAGCTTCACCTGAGCCACCATGCTCTATCACTGCCCCCGGTGTAGCCGTAGATCGATTAAGGAGGCATATTAAGCAATCGTCAAGCATTTTCATAGGCAATCTGTATGAAATCGGGCAACTTTCACAGAATTGGCTTCAGTTTGTATATAAGAATAGTATCGGCTGAATTATGGAGGGACGGCTGATCGAGAAACAATCATTCTGGGAAGTATTGTGCAAGTAAATCATTAGCACACTGATTTGTTGAAGGGAATTGAAGCTGGTGCTTGTATTAAAAGAGTTACCTCTATTATATAGCCATTTTTCCTTTTAAAACCTTGCTTTGATCAGAATCAGATTAGATGGTTGCCAGCCAGATTGATTGTCAGTGAAAAGAGTTGCTGGTGAGGCGCTACTGGTAACGCTACCTAAGTAAAGTTTGAAAGGTAAGTCAATTTCAGAGGAGGCGCCAGGAACTTTCCGACGGTGGTTGAATCCTCCGACGAGGGAGCTAAAATACTGTTAAAAGGGTGCTCTAAATGACAAAATCTCCGAGAAAATAGTTTTCAGCTTCTGACAGGGGCTATAGTCCCTAGCCCTCCCCAACGCCACCCCTTGCCTGTGTTCTGATTATGAATCATTTTAGAGAGTAATCAATGGATCAATATGATGCTTGGTCAATGGACACAATAGATTCATGTACTATCTCTGTCATCAAAAGCTCAAGCATATTATTGCGACTTGAATCAATGCTGCTATGTGTCTATTAAAAGTTCGTGATTTAAGAAATCAGTACGATACATGCAATTAAGTATCTTTAGGCTTAAAGGCACATTTACAGCAAGTATGGTGACCATCTTTGTACTTATCTGCGAAGCATATCAATTTATAAGAGGATTTCTTTGAACGATAGAACCCGCTATAGGTAAAATCTAGGAGGGGGTGTGCATTGATTCAATACTAGGTTGAATTTTGAGCTGGTGCCTGTATTATCAAGAACTCATTCCTATAGATATTATTAATAGGGAAAACCTGTAATAGTCAGGAGTGGGTATTGCAAATCAATTTACATCTCGTTACCAGCGTATTCAGAGATTTTCTTGCGAGGAGCAATCTGCAACTACTGCTTTTCAAAGTTTGAAAGGTAGGTCTGTGCATTAAATTACTATAAATAATCAATATATCAACATAGTACATTTAGATCCTCTTAATGGAAATACTATTTGATTTTCTTTATGCTTGAGAACATAATGGAAAACGAGCGAAAGCTGGCCTTTCAGCAATAAGAAAACAGAATGCTACAACTCAGGCATCACTTTGCGAGGTATATTAGTTCTTAGCTAGGGAGTGCCGAAGCACGCGGCAGAGAGGAGCAGCGTCCCTCCTGCCCCTGAAGAGTGGAGGTAAGGGGAGTACAAGTACTCTTTTTAAGCTTTCTATTGATTTTTACTGATAATTTTTCACATTTTATTCTGACTCGAAAATTACTTGTCACTTTTCTGCGAAACTGAAATGCAATGATGTAGTGGATACGAGTATTGTTAGAGTTTATTTAAAATCATTAATTATACACGATTCCCAATGGCATCAGCAGCATCTTTCGAAATACAAATACTATCTGAAGGCTGCCTTGAAGAGGCTTTGCTAGCTGACCAAACGTTATTCATTCAGAGGTGCAAAATGTTGAAACACCCTTTCAATCGAGTGCGAAACAGACTTCTTTTTAACCCCTTCTAATCGCCGAATTTAGCTTAGGTTACTATATTTATTAATTATTCCAATCGTTAATAAATTGTGCGTTATAGTATTCAAGATTTTAGACAATAATCAGATATTTTATCCTGTTGTAAAAGGCTTTCTGTATTGCAATTATGTTTATTGTAGTAAGCTATTGTATTGCTATCTAGCTGGAGTGACCCTTGAGAGTGGGTACTAATTGAAATACTGCCTTTCATACAGATTAAAAATGACATGAAATGAAAAGTCCTGGACCATAGCTCCTTGTTATTAAAAATATCCTGGCTGTCAGTAGTTACTCAGCATTACCCCATCTCCAGTGTTATTATCCTTAATTTGTGCTTTTCCATTGATTTTTGGGGAGGCTGTAGGATCTCAGTTTCTTTGAAGTACATGCTAGCTACTTTATTAGACCCATATAGAATCATATTCTTATGGATCTGGTTGCATTCACAATGACACAGTTTTCATTTGAACGATTTCTAAAGGAAGCTGTTGATGTTGCGGCTATCTTTCCTTACTTGACGTTGTTGTGAGGAAATCTTGAGGAGCAACGTAGCCTAGCATTTACAGGAACATTTTCTATTAAGGGCTTGCCGAATTTGAATTGATGAAAACCGGTCAAAACCAGATTTGCCGGATTTTCCAACTTGAAATTAGGCAGGATAATCAGGCCTTGTAGGTCCTTTTGCAATATCTCTAAAAGCTTGCTGTGAGATATAGAAGTTTAGACTACTGATGCACTAGATTATATTTTATGTTGAACTGTTTTTTCTAACGTTTCCTCACAGAAACAGCTTTTTCGTTGTAAAACTTCACATTTTTTAGTGTCTGTTTAGAGCAATAGCACAATTAGACCTACGTAATTTGGCTGGATTGACGGGAGCACATTTGTAGTTGAAAAATCAGTGGAATTGTTTGCACAAAATTAGTAACAAATCGTGTGCCTCCAATTTGACCTTGCTTCGTCCTCTCTCGATTTTGAGGCGGGGTTGCTGTGAAAGATTTCATATCTCATAACTCTGAACCCGGATAGTTTTACGTTCATTCACAACATCAATTCTTTGGCTGTTTGGCCTCAACTTCGTAACTACATTTCGGATGAATATCTCCGACCTTACAAGGGCTAAACTTCTGGGGGTATGGGGCAATGGGGGGTGTAGCACCCCCAATGCTGAAAAATTAGCAATTTGTGGGGCAATTTTTTTGGCTGCTTGTATATTTTTTGAGCAATTTTGAACGGTTGGCATGTAGATGCTCTTCCGTCTTCGCTTACTTTTACTACTGAGGTCATATGCATGGCCTTATGGCATCTCCCGTGCCCTTTGGATAAATTTTGCCACCCTGCCCTTTTCTTGTGCAGGCGTCCCTGACTATGCGAATAACCATCCAAATTCTTGCAAAGTTGTTATATGACAGGTTCAATGCAATTCGAAGTACAAAACCATACGACTTGTAGCAAGCTGTGGAATGCAACGAATATTCTCCGTGAAATTAAGCAATGTAAGCAAGAGTCTTGAAATCTGACACATACTATAATAAGCAACTTATGACATGCTTAAGGCACCGTGTATAGAGGGCCTTCGTCAACCGTAATTCCAAGGCATCAAAAATTTTGAGCTCGTTTGATTGGTTCTCCATTTCCATTAACCTCAAGTGGACCTAGAATGCGGTTAGCTTGTCATTTATGACCAACAACCATATAATGTGTTTTATCAGGGTTCAAACTAAGTCTCTTCTGTAGTAACCATTCTGCAGCAGTGTCAACTTCAGCTTGCAGATCATTACAGAGATCGTTCATGTCTTCGGCAGAACTGGTTACATTGATGTCACCAATCAAGGGAATATTTCGAACCTTGTTGTTCCCTACTAGAACAAAAGCAGCAAGAAAGAATTTCTCTAACCAAGACACTCAAATTTCCAATAAACCGCCTACAATATTAAAAACAGAAAGGTCTATTCTTAGGTACAAGACGAGCCATAATGCATTGTGATAACTTCTTTTGAAACAGGTTCTTGATCTACAGAAGCTAACTAGCTGAACAAGCAAACCTGTATAAATACTGTATTTTTATTATGCCTACTAAGTGTCAACTCACAGCAGTAGATCTAAGATGCTTTAGAATACTCTCTGTGAACGCGGGTATCAGCCAGAAGTCAACGAATTCACATGTCCTTGAACCAGTTAACTACTAACCAAGAACCAATCTCAATAATATAGCTGTCCCTAACAACGCAGTTTTCTGCACATGTTTGACACGTATGTGTATCTCTACTTCCTTCACGAACCTCTCATATAGATTTAATATCGCTCCCAGTGCTCCTACAACAATCAGCATTAAATTAACTTCCTCATTTTCCATAATCGTGCAACGTCATCCTTTAATGATTTTTACTTATCTATCTTTCCTAGTTCCTTCTCGCACACTCTAGCATTACCAGGTATTGCAATGTCAACAAAAACTTCCCTTTTGCACTTGTCCACCACAACAATGTCCCGTAGGTGGGCTTGAATCTCTTTATCACACTGGATCAGGACATCCCATAATATCTTGAGTATATTGTTCGCATTTACTCCATCAGGTTTTTCTTCGTACCATTTATCGGGTTTGAGAAGGTTATAATTTTTCTACGCTAATATTCTTTCTGCGCTAACATTCTACATTCACTAACAATGTGTGACACTGTCTCAACTTTATTGCTACACATCCTGCAAAGTGGCGAAGCACTGGTTTTATCAAAATTAGATGTAATGTAATTTGTACGTAATGCCTGTTCCTGGGCACTGCAAATCAAAGCTTCAGTACATCCCCTCTAGTCAGTTTTCTGTAGCCATCTCCAAGTGTTATTTTGATCTTTGTCATTTACTTCTCTGAGGCATTGTCCATGCATTGTTGTCCATCCACTAACTAATCCGTCCCTTTTGCTTGAACTTTTTTATTTCTACCGGCTCCATTGCTTTGTCACAACCTGGCAAAGTGTTACTCTCTCTAATTGCAATTAACAATGGCAATGCAGAGTATTTGATAGTAGAATAAAGTCAGCATGGGGTGAAAGCAACTTGGCCTAGCTCTTCTACGTAAGCACATTTGATTGACAGGAGGAATGAGCAATTTGCTTTTGCAGATATTCTGTCATTTTGAACATATGAAATTGCTTCTCTCCAAGATAATTGCTTTTGGTTTTTGACAGAATTCTTTTGTAGCTTTCTATTGGACTACTTTCATTGGTGAATCGCTCATAAAAATTGACCAATGTTTCTGTGATTGCATGGGATTTTTATGAAACTTCAGAATTTTTGTGGAATCAGATGTTGCATTTACAATTGATCTTTACAGAAGTAGTATCTTTCGCAACATATTGGGTCATTTTTTTCACACAAACTTGCTTCAGGTAACTCATGTCTACTTTTGCTGTTAGAGTAATTCGACATGGCCCTCCTATAAATGCCGTCTCTGTTGCATTGGTTGAAGGTGAAAGTTTGGTTTGTCGTTGTTGGTGAATATGCATGCTTGGTAGAAAGCATGTGAATGTGATCATGTAGTCATAGTTATTTTCATTCATTTTATACTCATGCGTCAAGTAATTTTTGTATTCGTTCAACTATTTTCTTTCTATTGTATTCATCCATATTTAAGTTAAAATATGTTCATTCAAATCAGTAAATGTTGGATGTTGACTATGATTTTATGGCGTTATGAATTAGCGAAAATAGCACAGGTATTACATGATGTTAGTGTCGTGTTTATCTATATCCTGTTCAAATTTCTTTACGTTCTTTGAAAAGACAATCTTGCTTGCCCAAACATATACAGACGATAATTTTCGGATCATTGGGCAAGCAAGATCGTTTTTTCATTCAAGTGTTTTGGAATCTGTTTGCATCAAGACTCAATATTCAGTATTGTGTAGACAAAAAGGAGTTTGTTTTCTCATTGGGACTCTTCAAGTAAACAGTGTAAATAGGTCCTAAGTGGTTACACTTGTGGCGAATTAGGCGCATCCTATCACATTAACCGCATCTGGATATGTATTTCGGTTAACCTTTAGGTTACTATCCGATGCTTTCATACTCTGATGGTTGTTGGACGAAAAAAGCTTTTAAATATGTTAAAAGAATGTTTTCGCTTGTTTGTGCTTTGGAGAAATTTTAGTCATAAGACTGAATGCTCATGCATAAATAATAGCTAGCTTTTGAGGCTATAGGTCTTTTAATCTGTCACCTGCCATGGGTTTACTTTCTGCTTATGACAAGCAAAGCTATTTTCTAGTGATGTGTACGTGAACTGAAGGGTAAGTTTTGAGCAGTTATACAACAGGCAAACAGCAAAGTGTAAGCTTTCAGCAAATATTTAGGTAGTTATGAAAATTAGTGGTATAGGCTTTATTATTTTTACCGTATAGTATTATTCTCTTTCAGTTATGTATTTAGTTTGTTAAACAATATAAATTTAAATCTTACTGTTAGACCTAACATTTCAGGACATGTGTGCTTTTTAAGAACTTTTGATAAGCATCAATTTGAGATAAGAGCGACAATTCAGGAGATGCTAAAAGCCTCTGAAACTTGTAGTAAGTTTGAAGAACTACTTTCTACTCTATTACAACTTTCAGACAGCACTGAAGTCCAAAATAAGCATCTTTCACTAATTTCTTTTGAGCAGAGTTCGAACAATTTCGATGCATTGAATCCAAGAATCACAATTGTTTTCTTTAGTCAGTTCAGTTTCTTCATCTATTCTCACACTATGTTTTGTTCCTCTGTTAAACGACTGAGATCTTTTCTTTGCATGACCAAAATTTCAAATCCCTGCCTTGTAATGAACAGATTCTGAAAGCTTGCAAAGTGTTAATATAAATATACGTTTACTAGGAGATACTATCTATGATTTGCATGACAGGTCTAGTTTGCTCACCTAAATACTGCGAAAGTTTGCAGGGACAACTTTCTGGGGTTACCAGGTACCTTTCCCTTGTGCTTATGTCAGACAGTAGTAGCCGACTGCAGCATTACCAAAGTAGTATAGATCTGCAGGGAGAAATTGGTACTCTACACACAGGAACATGATCTTACCTTACCCAGGGGTGCTGTGGTCAGGCGGGACACTGGGAGATTTCTCGTTTGATCTCCTTCAAATTTTCAGATGAGGTTAAGCAAACAAATTGCTTAAAACTAAGATCAAATTATATCCTTGTTGCTTTTCATATGTTCATTGAGTAACGTTGTCTTATTCTGCTGTACTGTTTTATTGCAATTGACTGACAGGCATTAGACAAGAAAAAGGAAACGCCAACCGAGCTTTTACTCTTCTAGTTCAAAGCTATCAAAGTTCAATGAAAGCAGGTTAAGGGATCTACTTTCCTTTCTGAACATACAGATCAATAGTGAAATCAAGCTACATACTCTACTTTGCAAAAGCAAAATAAAGGGCATTTTTCGGAGTTCTAGATGGTGTTGACTCAGAAATCTTTACTGGGGATAGGCCCCCTATTTCCTGACTCTTTCGTGCATGTACAACTAACATGTCAGGGGACGCTTGTAAGCTTGATTCTCATTCATAGAAAGCTTAGCCCTTCGTTCCTCCTTTTCCTGAATGTTTGTGGTGTTCTTCCTTAATTCTTTTATTTGTGCTACCTTGCACCTACACTAACAATGAATATGGCCCCAAACTATCAACTTTGACCGGCCAGCTTTTAGCGTTACAACGCCAATGGAATTTAACTTAATGACATAAAAGCTCTATCTGCACATCGTAGAAAGGATATTTTCACGGTTTATGGAAAAATAGCTAGTCAGTTAGTCTTCTTTTCCCCTTTTTTTCTTCAAAGCGACTCGAAAATTCACTTAATCTCCGCCAAATGACTTAAATATGGGGTCAGCATACGTGCAATGATGCTATAAAGCATGGCAGAGCATGAGATTTTTTCGACATTTCCGAAATTTTACTTCGGCAAAGTTTCTCAGCATATCTACAAATCAAAGTATTATCAAAAGTTAATTGTACTTGTGTCATAGAATAAATAGGAGCATTTTCCTACAATAGTGCTGTGTCAATTCTAGTGTAAAGAATTGGATCCCATGAATTGCAGTACTTTAGAGATCATTTTCAAAACTTTGCAAGGCCTACATGCTTAGAGTTTTAAATAAAATTGTATCACAGAACCTTTACGCATAGATATGCCTTTATATTTCTGGTCCTGAGTGATTCCGTGCACTTCTTCACTTATCTCAAAATCTGCTCGAGATCAGTGATTTGCATATGGAGGCCTGGTAGGCGTTATCCCCCCTAGCATTTTCAAAATTGCAAGAAAGTTGGTCAACAGTCGATCATGCTGCAAGAGAAATGAATGGGCACTATATTTTCCGTGACCTTTTTTCAGTAGCAGCAGTTCATCAAATGGTCAAATGCTCCCATCCCCCATGCAAGGTTTGCTATAAAGAAACATTAAGGAGAAGCTTCGTACCAGGAAATTTGTTTGCGTTGGACTATGATTCCTTTGCACTATTATAAAATCAACACTACAATACAGTGCTCCAAAATTGCATTGCAAAGCAATACCAATGGGTGGAATATCTAACGTTTTATCCAATGGTCATAACATGTAAGGGGAATTTCACACTAACAGCGAATCGGTGAATCGGATCCACTACAAAAAGAGCAAGAAATCACCTAACAACAGCACTAAACAGGCAAAAAGGAGAGAAAGACTATGAACACAGATAAAAAATAAGTGTTCCAACGTTATTTAGGAATCATTGAATGTTATTAAGCAAATCAGTCAAGCCAAATTTCTCTTTCATGAAGGAAATGGTCCCTTGTAATAACACCCTTTTAGTAGCAGCAGATAAATCTTTATAATAAAATTTTTATTAAATATTCATTAGAGAGATTGGAAAAACCTAATAATCCGATTTAAGACAGAGGTCTATCGAAAAATCTTGTTCTCCAAGCATCAAAAGAGGGCAGAGCAGCAAAAATTGCTCCTCATGCTCATTGCCATAACTAGTGCATCTCTGCGATTGTGTTTGAAGTCATGAAGATTTAGCTTTCTCAAGCCAAATCTTAACTGGATTAAGTAAGATATGAGAATGATATTGAAAATGATAATTACGTAAGATTTGAGTTCTTACAGAATATAATTGGTATGAGGCTATTAGTTCTTTCTAGAAAAAAGTTAGATGTTTGTATCATCATCGATCAGTTAAGGACCCCCAGCCCGTTGAAGCTGTCAGAACAATTTATTATTCTGATGCAAAACTATTTACTATCAATGAAATAAGTTTAAATGTTTGTATCATCATTGATTATTTAAGGACTGCCACCCAAGTTATTTATTAGTTTGTAACGAGATTTCTCCATTAAGTACCAATCATGGACATTGGTGTAGAAGAGGTAGAGTGTGGGAGCAAAGCCCCCCTTACCGGGACTTAAGGGGGCTCAGCCCCCGAGCTCAGCCACTGAGCAGGTTTTATTTTATGGTAAAAGACTACATTAGACTTAAAAAGCTGTCGACAAAATTGCTATCCAGCAAATTATATCTGAAAAGACAAGTATTATTTATACATTGTTTACTGAACAAAGGTTTTAGTTTTTTTCATAACTAGGTAGACCAAATCCGCTTCAAAGTTTTTTTATAGAGTTGTATGCTAATGAAGAGCCCCTCTTGCTATCAATTCACTTATGCACCACTGGGATAGATAAATTAGCAGAGTATTGCAATAGATTAAGCTTTTTCCATACAACTTGACAAAGAGCTACTGTGAAAGAGGTTATGTTTTAGCTTACGTTATGATATATAAAATAACCATAATTAGGATAAAAATATTTGCAGAAGAAGAATTAGAACAATAACCATGTCTTGCATCAACAAATTCAAAAATGACAAATAATGATTCACATTTTATATGGCAGAAAAGAAGCGATTTGATCAGCAACTATACTCTGAATGACGATTAACATGATTTCCAACACTTTAGATTCTAAATTTCCTTAAGTTATCTTTAAAATATACGGAGGAAGTCAAAATTTATATAAATGAAGTATCCTTTGGGCTTGTGTCCACGAGATGACTAAGCCCAGCTTGCAGGTTGAGCTCACTTGCTTGAGTTTGAAGGTGAGAAGGGCCAACCTGGCAAAGCGAAATCTGTGAAATGGACTATTTCATCACAACGCAATAATTTGGAGAAGTATAATCTCAACAACCTCTGTGGGGATGTTTGAACAGTGCCTCCTCTAAGTCAGTCTACTGGGAAGAAAAGAAAAAGGGTTTTTTTGTAGAGTATAATGAAGTTCAATGCTTTGGCTAGTGTCATGTGTCTATTTTAATGAGTCTGTGTAGGGCCTAGATTATTGGTGTTTTAAGTAAATGGAAACAGACATTCAATAGATTCTTAAAAATTAGTCTGAGACTAATGTTTAATAATCTATTGGATGTAATTCATAGCTAATATAAAAATTAGGACATATTACTGTATAATACTATCCATTTGTTTGCATTATTACTATCTTCAGATATTCAAGTTATCCAGGGTTATTTGGATTCTGCAATAAAGATGCAGTTCATTATTCCTATCAGGTATGTTGAACAAGGCAATTCATATTTTATTACAAGATTGCGTGTGCTCAGATTTCACTCGCCGCTATTGACCAAAAGCGTGTATGTCGCACAGATTCTTCTTTTTATGTGCGGAGGGGTAGAAAAAGGCAAATTTAGCTAGAAAGGCTGTGACTATGATTTTACCAATCAAAGTACCATGATCTCTCATAGGCCGCATTGATATGTTTGCCAATTATGCTCAATTCAACAAAAACCTGTACATTTAGCAAGCAGTTGCTAACTTATGCGCTGGTGTTTTTATCCTTTCATCTTCTGATAGATAGAGCACTGGTGGTTGTACTTCACATTGAAATCTCAAGAATTGATGGCTATTTGAGTTAATAGCCGCAATTTCTTTAACGTATTCAATTAAGCATTATCCTTCAGCTAAATACTCGAACACTTTTGTCATAGGGTTCTCTACAGCATTAGCTGCATGTTTTATGCAGTCACTTGTACGATATTACGATTACCTTGCATGACTGATGCAAATTTCAATGTGATTGAAGATGGTAAGCGTCTGCAAAGCAACGTCATCAGCAAACACTATGGTGCAACAAATGTGCAGTGTACCATATTCTGTGTTCAGAATCTGAAATGTCGCTCTTACAATATAAATCAAGCAAAATTGGTATGTGAGTTGAACAGCAAGGCGTTGGCAGATAATGGAACAGTGTTAGTAGATGATAATGAATGGCAATACAAATCTACGAATTACAGCAATCTCTTGGTATGCTAAAGCTTTTTGCAAATTTTTAAGACCTGTTTACTCCATCAGCTAGAAGTATTAATATTGAAATCCAGTCTAATCTGCTATTCTTTTCATGACATACTTGAACTTTTCAGACATTACTTCAAGCAATACTCCTTTATTACTTTATTTTACTTTCATCAATGATTGCTGTCAGTTGTGCTTTAGAAGTTAAATTTCAGCAGCTGGTTTGCTTTTACTTTGGTGCTAGAGAATAATTTGAATATATAGCTGGTTTGAAGGGAATCAGCTCTTGTGATTACCTGCAGCTATAAACATAGCATTTGCATGATGAATGATATTTCTGACTATTTGACAATTTATGCTCCCGTAATCATGAATTTTCTTTGATGGCATCTGTGACAAAGTGGTAAGCATTTCCATAATCTAACTTAAAACTTTTTGTCCAACTCCTAAAGGAAAAGAGGCAATTGGTCATTGATGAAATATTTATCGGCAATCAATTATTCGTATTTAAAGATCATAGATGATTTGGCCTTTCAGCAACACACTGATCTACTATTCTCCATTAAATTAGCCTTTCCCCAGATGACGTTAATCACCAGCATATGAAGGGCATGGATCATTTATATTCATATACGTTCATATTCATTACTTATGGTTAGCTTACTAATAGTACACTGTCCTTGTAAACAAAGCCAACTTACATGTATAGCTAAAATCACTGTTACAACACTATGATAGATACACATGGAAAAAGAAGGAAGGAAGTGAATAGTACCATATCTCGAACATTAAATTACTTGCCCATTCTGCTAGTGCACTGCTCACCTGCCCGGTTTTTTTCTTGTTTTTAGAACGGGCAAGTGTCCGTTCTTGTTTTATGCTGTAATCGAGGATCTTCCCAATGAAACTTCCCTTGGTTGATATAGATTCTGTTCCGCATAATGTTCTTTTTATTTTTAAACGTTTGCACACACTTTTCCTAAGATCAATTTATAGCTTATAAATTGTGAATTTATAAGCTATAACTTAAGTGCATATCCACGCAGAAGAAAGGGAGCTTTGAACACGCAGGCGGAGCAAGTGAAAAACATTTTGAGTTCATGCCCCTCTAGAACATCAGAACTCACCCTTTTGGCAATTATGACAAAAATTACGTTCATCATTGATCTCTGGCAAGAGAAGGAATACATATTCTCATCGAAGGAATGCAATATCTTCTAAATTAGGTGGTTCAATACAATAAATCTTATATTCGCCAGAAACATCTTTTTCATGTTTTTCAGTAGTGCCATTGCCAGATTTTGAAATTCATGCTTGTAAATGAATTTCTCATCTAGAAGCTGGAGAGATTTGCTCAGGCATTCATAGAGATTTCCCTGTTTTATAAAATTCTGCCACATGCAAGATAGATTACGAAGCCACGAGCTCTACTTCAAAAAGCATTTTACTTGGTACATTTACTGGGCATTGAAGAGCTCGATACCCTCGAGTTCACTTGCTAATTGTAGAACTAGTTACATGTGATGTGTTTCTGGAAAGTCAAGAAAAAGCATTGCATAAATAGAACGTCTTAAAAGCTGCATTGAAGAGGAGCGGTCTAGCAACTGAGCACTTTTGCGAGACTCTCTTCTCTCTTGCTAATGTGAGCACTACTCTGGTGACCAAGTAGTGGCCGCAAACTTTAAGGTAATGCCTCTTAGTACATTTGAAATTCTGATGTTTTTGAAGATCTCGTTGACCTTGAGAACGAATCTGATAGCGAAAATTAACTCGCAAATCTTGAATTTTCAATCCCGGCACTTGATTCAAGCCGAAGAAGCTGCCACTGGGTAACAAATTACTACAGAATTATTTACCGAATAGTAAGGAAATATTGCTGGATTTACCGAATGGTAAGACAATATTGCAAATTTATCGAGTGGAACGAAAACATTGGAGGATGTCACATTCCCTACACCCCCCCACTAAGTTCGTCTATGATAGCCACATCAAAGGGCAATAATTGAAATTTGAAAGGGTCACCTCAATGCGAATTGAAAAAATTGCTTTGTCTTTGAAACAGTACATTTACAGCCTAGCAAACGTGTTTCTTTGTTCACTTTTGACAAAGATTTTGCCTTTTGCTTATCAAACTTTTCTTTGTTGTCAGCTTCAACTACATGATGTTTTTGTATTCTTTCGACGCCATTAATATTGAAGCATAGTTCCTGCCTCCTCTTCAGACTAAGACCTATCAGCTGCATCTTTTGGGATTCACTGTCATGCTGTTGCATGTGAATAACTCTAAGAATTTGCACAGATCTTCCTCTAAAACCATGAAAATTTCGTGAATGCCAATTCCACAAGCAAAATCTCCAATCTCATTAGAAAGAAATAACTTATTAGTGAAGATGTTGAATAGTCATGGCTCTAGTAGTCATGACTTGGGTGGGGCTGTTATGAACTTTATAAGATTGTGACAGAGTATGATTTACTGCGACTACTTTATAGCAAAAGCAGGGCTAATGCACTTGAATTTATCAATGAGCATGTTGTTAATTTTGCTTCAAAGTTCTAGTTTTCAGAATCATGTTGCTTGAGAGGCTATATGCGATGAAATAGAGGAGAAAGGTGATCCATCAACCACAAGATCTACACCCACTATGGCTAATGAAAGCTTTGTGAATAAGTAGCAACTTGGGACGGGGGCGTAGCTGGTGGGGTTGTTGGGGTGTAACACACCCAGCATTCGGTAATCTGATCGGTATATTTGTATTCGATTACTTTCGTCGGTAAATGACTGCATGAAATGGTCACAAGAGTGTCAAAAATGCAATTTCTTGCATCAAAGCAACCCTTTGAAAGTAAGGAATTCTTACTAAAAAACTTTCTTTCGGTGAGCTTGCACCTCCGTCGATAAAGTCACATCTTTGCCAGTTTCTGTCGGTAAACTATTGCTCTACGCCCCCCAGAAAAAGAGGTCACATGACACCACTAAGCAAGCCTACTGCTTTTAAGCTTATATGTCATCCCTCACCCCAATAAAATGAGCAATGGCAAACAATTGTTAAGAAATGAATAGTTGTATGTAACTTCTTGAGAAGACTTCAAAGATCCTACAATGGAACACAGAAATTGTTAAAAGCATTTTTCAGAAGTAGAAAAGGTGCACTAAACTACACTAGATACCTTTCCAGACCTTCTGTTGTTGTGCAGAGCAGTTTTAGCTTTACACATACACTTCATTTACGATTTTTCTACCGACCCCGGTAAGCTTAGGTACCATCGATACTGGATCAATTATATCAGCCTTACAATTTCTCATGCATTGCTCAGCGAACTAGAGTATTGCAAATCGCTAGAAATGTGCTTGGTAAAAAGTCCTATTTTAACTCTAATTTGTCGCAATAAACCTACTTTCGATCTAGGGCTACCGAGAGTGTTTAGTGGATTTGAGGAAAAGGGGAGTTATAAAGTCTACGAATAAAGTGTGAAGCCAAAAGAATTACTGCTTTTCTTGCCTTATGAAGCTCTCTAGATCTTATGTCCATAGGACTTCCAAAGCCCATAAGCAGGGTCGGTCCTAGATAAAGTTCTTGGAGGGGTGTCAGGTCTCCAGCTGCCAAGTAAGGAATGTGAACTCAAATTTTATAAACCAAAGCTGTTTTTAATCCATTTCTCAAGTGATATAAGACGCACAACTAGCAATTTTGAAGAGTATGGGTCAAATTAACGCTAAAACGTCTTGAAGAAGAAATGACCTTCGAATATCTTTTACAGATTCGCAAGTGGAGGAAATACTGTGGGGGGTTTACTGATATCATTGCTTCTGAAAGGAAATTATTTTTATTGCCATTTCTTATCACAGTAGGACAGGGAAAATGGGGAGCCAGGGGCGGAGCCCCAGAAAATTTTTTCAAACCAAGCCCATCCCAAGTTAGGAAAACGTCCTATTTGAAAAGAGAGGACACTACAAAAAGGCACTTTCATTCCTATGTTGAAAAGGCAAGAGTCTAGACCTCCAGGGCCCCTTAATTGGCCTGTACAGACCAACTGCTTTTCAAATGCGCGTCATCAATAGAGAAGCATTTTTCACGTACTAAGGTATCAACTTCTTTGAGAGACACTTGGAGGTCTGGGGGCTTGCCCCTAGAAAGCATATTCTAGGATAACTCTCTCTAGAAAGTCAGAAAATGCCCTTCTACGTAGTAGGAAAACATGTTTTTTTATCATTGATCTTCATTTTGGGAGGGAAAGTATAACCCCAACCTCCAATCAATTTTACAACAATGTGGAAGACAGAATTTTTATCTCCAAGGTAGAAATCTTATTGTTAGCGAGTCTAGAAAGCCAAATGTAAAAATGATGAGAAAATCCATTGGTATCCACTTCGTGCAGAGAGACTCGGGAGTCTGGGAGTATGTTCCCAGAAAAGTTTTTGAATATCTATCTCTGGAGTGTAAGAAGATGCCCCTTTACGTGGTAGAAAAATTCGTTTATATGATTGATCTTCATCTTGGGATGGAAAATATTATCCTACTCTCTAATCTGTGTTGCACGAATTTGAAAACTCAAAAGTTTGATCTTTTAAGTATAATTCTTATCGAGAGAGAATCTGCTTAGGCAAATGCAAAAGTGATGGACTGAGCCAAATTCTGATATTCCAAGAAGGCTCTGCTCCCAGTCCCTCGCTACTAGCTTTTAGCTGCAGCATGCTATTCCGTCATCAATTTGTGAAGAGAACTGCCAATGTGTGCCTGTGCTTCGAAAAGGAAAAGTAGCGCACCAGAGTATTTCTTAAATACGCCTGCAGGTCTGTGTTCAGAGATTGATGCACCTCATAAATAACGTAAATTGATCTCTCCCTTGCAAACTAAGCTAAGAAAGTGTCTTTCTCTAGCAACTGTTGCTTTGAAGTTAATCACACAAAACATACAGTGGAACAGGTGTTTTGTCTGCCAAGTAGACTGCAGAAAATCTCAAATCAACCGAGTAAATTCATGATTTTCAGTCAGTGGGTAGGGTCGCACCCCCACATCGCCCTATAGCACCGCACCTGTCCATAAGACCTGAGACCCTGTGTAAATATCCTTTCTGCCCCCCTCGATCAAAAACCAGCGCAATCCTATGCAAATCATAACAACGCGATTGAAGTTTTGATCACTAGAACACAGGTACGTTTCTCACAGGCTGAAGTCATTAATGATTAGATCAATTTCATTGACTTACCTATCTACAGTTAATACTAAGCCGAGTTCTGCTTTTCTGCTTGAGCCGTGTTAGTGAGTTTGGCTGATCCATTGAAGTGATTTGATCGCCTACGGTTTTCCTGGGTGCAAGCATTTTAACGTTGATGTGCTGAATTTACAGGAGCAGGAAAAACAATTTGTAATTCAAATAAACTCTTCTGCTGTAAAGGAAGGGCAGGAGTAGCATTCTGCGTACCTTTCTAAAGAGAAATCTGAGCACATCCTAACGACCGTTAAGGTGTGCCAGCTGTGAATCACAGTGGTCGAAAGATTTGAATCAACTTTCTGACTCTTGCGATTTTTCAGTTCAAAGCAAGCTTCAATAGAAACACAGGTCGATGATGAGGCAGATCTAGTATTGGTAGAAAGTAATCATATGGATGCAATGAACCAATTGCTTTTGCTTGTTGCTTATTTTGTTCGAATGCAATTTAACCAAGATGGCTTCCCAAAAATGGCATAATGTATAGATACGTTAATTATGGGACTGAAAATTTTTCCATCCAGTTACCAGGTAAATATAATTATTCTTTACGACCAAAGAGAAGATTTAGATATAAAAACAAATATTTAAACAAAATATTTTAAGTCAGAAGAAGGAAATGTAATACCCATTCTAAGTTTCGTTTTGATAGAAGAGATCAACTTTACTTTTCTTTTTTTTAAAGTGGAGAAATGCAAGCAAGAAAAACTTTTTCCATTTCCATAGACTTACCTGATAGTGCTTTTCTATCTATGTGTATCCATATTGCACCTGTCAATATTCCTTCTTTGAGCGCTGTAAAAGATCGAGGAAGGAATCGGTGGCACAAAGACAAATCTTAGGATCTAGCTTTCCTTGGAAGGTGGATTTCTGGAGGAATTATTAACACATTTGATCTATGTAGGAACAAATAAGATTTCAGTTGTTAAAAGACTCCAGAATACTTTCAATCTGAAAGCACAACTAGAATGGCTGATCATGCTAAGATAGCAGCCATTGTTATGTCTGGGGTGGGAGCTAAGAGAGAGCATTTTCTACCTTCAAAAAGATATTTACCCATTCACTTGTTTTGTCCGATTTTCTGTACTTCACCAAATCAAAAAGGTGCAGCCAATTGTTCGAAAGATAAAAAATACAAGCATTCTGCAGATTTCTCTTGTTAACTTTCATGGCATGAAGAACTTTGTAATAGAGAAATTGCACATAAAAAGACCATAATATTCATTGAGAAGCTCCAATTACTTGCATTACCGCCACAAGTCTTTTGAGAATGATACAACTATGCTCTGCATTTGATATTATACACTAAGCATTCATGTCTAAGTATGTTTTTACCCCATCCCTATGTTCAAAAGCAGCTTTGCTACTCACACCTAAAAGAGTAGGGAATTTTCTCTTATGTCCCACTCTGGTCATAAATAATGATTGCCCCAAGGTACTCTGAGTAAAGCTAAGAACTCTTCCTCGTCAGGCTATTCAGTGTTGAAAATATCCTGTGTTGTGCTTTGAGAATATAGCACTGTGTTGTATATTCGTTAGTAGTACGATGCAATATTGTATGATCTGTGCTTTTTTGCAAAAAAGGTTGGCCCATTGTGCAGAACACAGAAACCGTGCAAGAATGGAGTTCTTTGTCGAGATTCATGCTCTCCTCCATTTTATGAATGTGTTTACTGCGATGCAAATAATGCTGGATTGCATTGTGAGGCTAAAACAGGTGAAGTAACTTCTATAAAAAATTACCCATGTGGATTTAAATGAAAATTTATCTAATAGTTTTCCGACACTTCTCAAAGCTTTAATACAGAAATGGAAAAGCAATTCCACCCATTATTCATAGCTACAAACTTAACTGTAATAAATTTATCCCTCTGGTTATTAAAGATTGAAAGTTATTTTTTACTGAAATTGCTCAACGCATTATCTATTTTTAGAAGTTAATGAGTGCAAGGGTAACCCATGTGAAAACGGTGGAGAGTGCGTCAACCAAAAAGAAGGACGGAAGTGCAATTGTAAAAAGGGCTACACAGGAAAGAACTGCGAAATTGGTAGGTAATTGGAAAAAGACTAATTCACAGCAAAACGTCATTTTATTGAATGAGTACTCAAGGTTATGTTCGGAACAAATTATGCTAATATTTACGTCATGCAGCCATAAGAGGGTACATGCTCTGGCTCTCTCTCAAACTATAAGAAATTTGCTGCGTCCTAATGGAAAAATGCATTTCATGAAGTAGAAAATTGCATCTGAGAGAGCAATTAACCTGCGTTAACGTTTCATATTTTATTTGAACTAGAATATTTTTATTAATTAGAAAAAGCTCATTAGCTTCAGTTACTTCCACAATAGAAGTAATTGGGATAAAAATCACTCAACCATGTTGCACCTGCGTGAGTTGCTAGTAAGAGCGACAATAGGTTAAGAGCGAAAATATGTTAATTGATAATCTGAATAATGAAGATGTGTATTATACCTCAAGATATCAATGAGTGCTACAGCTTGCCTTGCTTCAATGGAGGAACATGCAAGAACAATATTGGAAGTTTCAACTGCACATGTACAACAGGATATATTGGAGTTCGCTGCCAGAAAGGTAGATATTACTCTAGCTTTTTCTAAAATTTAGCAGCTTTTTGCCATCTTAATGAATGATGCTTGGGAATATTCACGTCTTTTTAATCAGGAAAATATCTATAAGTAACATTATGCTGAATTTTGACAAAAATTAAGAAAACCTTAAGAAGTATAGGCAGGCTGAGTTTCATATAATAACTTGAAAAAACTGTTTCTATAAGAGAAGTTTAGTAAACTAGAAAAATTGAAAAAAAATCAAGTACTTGCCTCACAAAACTTGAACATCCTATTCCTTCCATCAAAGTTGCCTTATCAGAATTGCTATTGCTATTGAATGTTCAAAGAGTTAAGTAACAAATAAGAAACTGTTCAGGCTAGACGGGTTCTGACAAAATGCTAAGAAGCATCCAGGCTGAAGGCAGAATATGTTTTATAAAGAAGATGAGTAGTACAAATCATGTATCTGTTGGAAAGATAGTATGGGAGAGAATTGAATAGTTGGTTCTTTACAGGGGCTTCACAATTCGATCATAGCAAATGCCGAATGAAATGCAAAAGTTGGACACTTTTAACAGAAATTGCTTTAGACGAAACAATTATAATTTAATTTTTATTTTCGAAGCCACTAGCAAAATTTCAAGACCACTATCGTAGTTTCAGCTCTAATTATCTAGGGGCGCTTGATTAACTTTGACGCACCTAACGGTATTCTCCCATTTTAAATGACTTCCTATTTACCAGTTTGCATAAGATTTTAGGACTAAAAGTCAATCAAAAGCAATCAGAAACCATTCAGTTCAAGGATATGGTGCCTTGTAGAACAAATATTGCTAGCTTTGAAAGATTTAATTCAATACAGCTGAATAGCTGAAAGAAGTTCTTTGTAACCTCATAGATTTGCAGATTAGTTTTACTAGAAAAAGTCTTATTAGAATCATCAATTGTAACTGAATTTTCTTTGTAAACTATTTCTAGGTAAATAACGCTTGAATTTCTGCTTTTAACATAATTCTATTTTGAATCTACAAATCTATTTTTGAATAAGGTTTTGCAAGAATTACCTTTTTTGACTGTTTGCATTTGTAGCAGCAAATAGGAATGATGTTTGTGGTAGCAACTCTGCTAAGTGACACTCAATTGTGATATTAACTGCATTTTTGAGCAAATGATAAAATTTTTGAGTATTTTATTTAGGAACAGGCACTAAATGAACATAAAAACAAGCAATTAGTAGTTAAAGAAGAAATAATGTCTGCCTTAAACAAATATTTCAGTAATGTAGGCCACTCCTTATCTATTAAATTGAAGTTAAATCCAAAGATAACTCTACTCAATATCTGCTAGCTATAGACAAGCCTGCTTGTCCTAAAATTACTACCTGAAATATGGAAAATAGAAGGAGTAGCACCAATGTTCAAGTCAAGACAACAGTCAAAATGAATTATTGCAGATCTGCTTCGGTTCTCTCACCTGCCTAAGTTTGCCTGAGAAAGTATTCCATGGACATATTTTCAGATTTTAAATATTAAGCAATCTCTTATGTTGGAATCCATTTGCCAAGCTATATTCAACGATTACGTCGTGTTTTAATATATCCGATACCTGGTATATAAACATGCATGAGAATTGGATAAACTTGAGGTGGTTTTTGGATCTTTGAACAGCTTTTGGCACCATCATTCATGATGCACTGTTAGCTAAGTTAGATGGATATGGTACCATACAATATGAACTCACATCGTTAACACCGTATCTAACTAATTGTAAACGATATTGCTAAATTGGTAGGAAAGCTTCAAAGACTGTAGCATTCCACAAGAGTCATGTATGTGGCCTCTTCTATTCATTCTGTTTACAAACGATACAAAATTTCTTCTTTAGCAAAAAGTCCTCTTCAAGTTTTAGAGGCCCTAAAATGGAAGCCAGAGGAAATCATGGATTCGTTCATACAAAATAAACTAAAAGCTAACATAACAAAAATACCAATACGTGTTTCTTAGTAATGATAGATCATTAAGCAAAATCTTTTTAATTGTTATCATCAAAATTTTCAAGGATGAAATGTTAAAATAAAAAAGCCAAAATAACAATATCAATCTCTCCTGATAGCTAAAGGGAAGCTGAAATTTGGGCTCAATTTTTACCAGAAATCTTAGAGAAATATAAATTGCAATTAAAACTGTTTTTTGTATACCAAGCACAGATGGAAGGCCACCTGAGATTAAAGCAGGCGGTGAAAGTGGATATCGTCACACAAAGGCAAAATCTATAGCATTTGGTGAACTTGGTCAATTCTTTGACTGTGATTTTGAATGTTATACGTTATGCGGGCAGATTGGGGGGGGGGATTCCGTCTTGTTTCGGCATTCCCATTGGAAGCTTCTTTTTCTCTAGGGTTGGCTATTAACCTCGCAAATCCTGCTAACATATTTCCAAGTTTGATTGACTGGACTAAAATGATAAAAGATGCTCTCCAAGGAGGCAAAAGCAGTTTTACATACTTACATTCAACAACAACTGTTCTTATAGTCTTGATTTTATTCTGAGAAGTACGTCCTGGAAAGAAAGACTCAGCATTTTGTAAAAATATATCTTCCTTGTCAATTAGAACAAAAATGAAATCTAGCAACGAAAATGAAATCCAGCAACGAAAATGAAATCTAGCGACGAAAATTTTTGATTCAATATAATTTCAATAACTTATGCAAAGCACCACCATGATATCGCTCTGATAGAACTTTTGAAGTACTTCCTTCAAACATTCCACCTCAGCCAGTAAGATACCAATCTTAAATAAATACATAGAGTAACAAAATATAACTTCAAAGCAGTTGCAAGTTATTAAAAAGTTTTAATCAAAGTTCGCACAAAAGCACATGGAAGAATTTTCAATTAGAATAGGAATTTTATCAAAACATATCTTAGTCACTATCTGTAAAGTACAACACTTTATCTTATTAAGATTTAATTCCAAAAATGCATCTTAAAGCAAAGTAATCATTGAGCTGTAGTTCTATGGATTGGAGGGGCTTAGCATTTGGGCTACTGCCTTCAACTTGACAGAAATCTGTTGCAGTTGAGCAACTTCTTCTAACAGAAATGAAATCTTAGTCACATCTGTAAAGACAAATAATATCCACCTAGGGTTCCATTACTCCAGACACAATACACGATTTTGCAGAAATATCCTGATTCCTAAGTATAATCTAGGGTATGCCAAGAAAGGATTTTCATACTCAGCTCTAAGAACCTAGAATGAAATCCCTTTAAGCATAACCGAAGTTCTCATGCTTTGCCACTTCAAAAAGCAATCAAGAATGTATTTGATGAACTGGAAACAAATCAAACAGGACCCCCTGGAAGAGCAACCTTAACTAATTGTAAATTTTCTTTTCTTAACATAAGCTGTATGTTAGGCCTGCATCATGATGTAATTATTTTCTTAGATTAATGTAGCTAACGGGTAGATTGTGAAGTAAAAATGGCTAGATGACTTACCACTCATTTACATGAAATAAATTCAAACCCCGTATTTGCTTTCCTGTAAGATGTTCGAGGTCTCGGCTGCGAAGCTACTCGTCTGTTTCATTTCAATACAAATTTTCCAAGTACCTCGCCTAGCAATGAGTTATTCGGATAGCCAGATTAGAACCGTTAGCCCGTTTTGTGTAAGCAGGTTCTGAAGGAAATAACAATAGACCAAAATTTTGATTTTACCCACACAAACTGCAAAATATATTTATAAATGACAAACCTTTCTCAGTATCCATAGAAATCTCCTGCCTTCCCTAGGCTTTAGAGAGATTAAATGATCGATTTGCACCTATAGTTGCGAAATGCTTTGAACTGCTTTTCTGAGGCTTTGGAAATTTGCATATTTGCATGCCAAGTTTGCTCCTTAGTATGGCTATGAAGGTCAGTTAGCACAGTTATTAAGATTAAAATTTACTAAGAATTGTTACTAGCACTACATTCTTGTTGTTGGTAGTAACTAGTCAATAATCCTCCAATGCTTCCTAAATCTCAAAAGCACCACAACATTGTAGGACAATATAACAATCAAACTTTTGAGAGGTGGTGCTCAGTATTTATTCGCCCGAAAGTCTATAGAAGTAAAATTTTTTCTTCCATTTCACAGCCGCAGAATCTTGTTTGGATTTGTATCGCTATGGAAAGCAACAGAATGGCATCTATGAAATCTTCAACCAAAGCATTCAATTGTATAAAGTTTTTTGTGACTTTGAATCAGATAATAGCTCAGTATGGACATTGATTACATCGTTCTCACTAAGCAATAAGGAACATTTCAGGGTGCCACTTTTCACCGATTCTCCAAGAAATGAGTCCAATCCAAATTGGTTGGATTTCAGGTACTGTATTCACACTTTATTCCTAATTATTTAGGGTACGCATTTAGTTTGTTTGCAAAACTAGCTTTTCATTCAATACAACATATAGTACGGCTCTGTAAATTCCACCATGGTATATACTACTGAAATGTGGGTTACTACAAGTTGTGAGGTAGTTGTATATCTCAGTGTAGATTCAAACCCTAGTATTCTGACAGGAGCATCATCAGCATTGGACTACAGTATTAAAAGCAATAGAATTGTTGCTGAAATTTCGGTTAATTTTTTGCCAAAATCTTTCAAAACCACAGTTATGCTTCTTTGCAAATCTCCATATATATATATATATATATATATATTATATATATATATATATACATATATATTTCTATATATATATATATATATA
>WIPJ01001795.1:12474-25725 GCA_018155075.1 Cassiopea andromeda
TATGTTTTGTATATGTATGTATTATATATATATGTATATATATATAATACATATATATCTTCCTTCTTACTTAAGTCGGAGAAGTGAAGCCCTCGACAAATGGAGCTTCAAGAAGTGCAACCATTTTGTTGGTCCAGTGAGCAACATACATTCACACTTAGTGGAACTTGTCCAAATAAACCACCTAAAAGAATGTTCCAATCATATTAATGAGAGCATTTTTTATGTGAATATTCTTGCAAAAAATTTGATTGCTATCAAGTATTGAAAACATGATAACTATATACGTAGTCAAATTTAAAAAATTGCGGTAGTGCAGTCTTCTAAACGAAAGCTTGATTGCTTAATTATTGTAAACAAATGCAAGACTTCAAAAGAAATTGATGAAGGCCAAAATTGTATAGATAAAGCAAAAGGAATATGATGGTGAATAGAAACAGTTTCGCACTGTTTAAAAAAGAAAGCTGTATTGCTGGAAGCTATAAAAATATTCAACTGGAATATGTGAAGCAGTTGAGGGGAAATTGCCTGTAAAAAGAGGAAAAGAAAGAACAATACAACATTGTTTACACATGGCTAAAATCTACAAGAAACAGCAATATTTCTATCAGCTGTAGTATATCTAAAGAAAAGGCTCTAGAGTTTGCTTAATTACTAGAACTAAAAGATTTTCAGATTCGATAAGTCGAACATTTCCTCGGTTCTATGGAGGTTCCACTTTTGAGTTTAATGTTTTTTCAGTTGTATTTCGTGTTACTTTAATTATCATGTTGGCGTTTGTCAGGCCACATTCACATTATACCGAATTCATCTTATACCACATTCTTGACCGAATCCGGTATCAAAATTTTACCAGTATCAAAGCAAAGCTGACTACAGCTCAGAGAGAGCTTCCGGAGTGACGATGTATTTGACGATTTCTTCCGGAGCGACAATACACTAGCTCAAAAGTGATCCATTATCGAAAGTAATCCAATACATACCATTTTCACAGTGGAGTGATTTTACTCCGCTAAAGCGATACATAGCATAACGGATTCATCTGGTATAGTGTGAACGGAAGGCCTTTTTGATATAGGAAGTAATCCGATATGTGATGAATCCGGTATATTGTGAATGGAGCCTCAATCTTGCGTTCATGTGGAGTCTGGTTATATGTATTAAATACCCTTTCTGGGCAATGTGTCAACTGCCAACTTGTATTGTGATCTTGACGTGTCATGTATTGTAGCGTTCGGTTGATGTAATATGTAGTGAGTGCTTAATTCTTATTAGTTAATTCTTCGTTAGGCCTGGGCATAAAGTGCACTTTCAAATATGGTGACTGCTCACCATCATGACAAGAACCTTATCGCTACAGGTCTGTTAGAAAAAAAGAATTGCAAAGAAGTTTATGCTGGGGGTGCAAAATATCTCTACTTAGTTTGGTATTCTAAAAGCAAAACTTTACTCCCCACCCTTGCGAAGTGCTTTGAAGTTTTCTAATGACAGCCTAATGAAGTTTTTGCAAATATTCTGTCTTGCAAAGGGACATTTCTGCAGCCACGAAGCCAGGGAGAGGCATAATGAGCCAGTGCCCCCCCAACTCAACGATCTTGTCCACTCTTGCTCGCCCATAACTTTGAATCTTGATCGTTTGGTGTCCTTTCATAGTCTTTTCTATGTCAAAGATTATAGATTGAAATTTCCCAGTAATGTTTGCAAAGGGGATTCTCCGGAATATAATTGTCAAAATTTTTCTAGGGGCATGTTGTAAACTCTAAACTATAACTCTTGACTCTTAGACTGGTAGCTACGAACTCGCTATGTTAAACTCTTAAAACTCTTACCTATATACTCGTATCTTAAACTCGTTGCTACATACTCGTGGCTATAAAAACTCTGAATATATACGACTAATTGCGGAGGAGCGTTGCACGTGACGAAGTATCCAACAGGGCAAGCCCTAGAACTTTACTGCCTTTCTGGTGCTATAAAAGACATTAGTAACATTATTGCCAACATAGAAGGCGTGGTGCTCAAAAAGTTTCTGATCGGAGCCCCCAGATTCCTTTTTGCGGCCTGTTTGCCTTGATTTGCTTTCGCAAGTGTGAACGTGTTTGACATCAGAATGCTCTAACTGCGCATGCTTACTTCACTGGCTCTGGAATTCACAAGTTCTCTACTTACACCCTACTGCAGATAGCAAATAGATATGCGAAGCTGAACACCAATACATGAGAGGATGTGTGCCAAAACATTCCTTCCATAGTAGAGAATAGGGAGAAAGGAGGTCTGGGCGCTTGCCCCCAGGAAAACTTTTAGAATTATACCATCAGAAACGTCAGAAAATTAGTCACGAAGCTAGCTTTCAATACACAGGGAGGCAACCAGGCCGGATGGGTGTGGTAGCCACAACTAAATTTTTTCAGCTCCTTTTCGCAAACGTGCTTTTAATCTTCTTCCATGCCAATATTTGATTCGTAAATTTTTCAAAAGCAGATTGTACTCATTTCCCTGTCAGACAAATTCAAGCTTCAGGCCCCATCTGTTGACACAGCAAACGACTACAACGTCCACAAGATTTACAACAGCGTTGACCGGGAACGCAGTTCATAGAAGTATATGTAAGCGCCAAAGACTCCTTCAGAAATTATTTCGCATTTTTCTGCGCCCTGTCGCTGTATTTTACGCGTTCTTGAATTTTTAGGTTTTAGCAAAATATCCGTTTTAAACTTTCAAAGAAACCGATAAATTTTTGCCCATTTCAATATGTATCCGAGCAAGCCAAAGCTGGGCCTTTATTCAATTTTGAATACCATAAATTGACCAACGACAGTTGTGGTTTTATTAGTCAAATGCCCGTACATGGGAAGGATGCTTTCCTACAGCTTCTTCAAGTTTCTGTTCTGCTATGCTACTTTTATAGTGTTGAAATACTTTCCCCATTCCTAGGCATTCTATTTACACGCTTTTTTCTATGTGAAAACATCATTTTGCCTGAGCCTCAATTTTCTTAGCTTTTCCCGACATTGAACCTGAGATTTTCATAAAATTTTCTCAATTTTTACTGAAATAATTTGGCTAAAATGGGCTATGCCTTGTTGTTAATCTTGCATGCTCAAATTTGAATTCCATCTCTAGCATTTTGAATGTAATAATGACGTAATATCGATTTTTGGCTACAAAAATCCTCAATTTTGGAAATTGGGTTTCGCGACTTTCTTAAGATTTTCTTAAGATCTTGGTCGTTCGAGCCTCATTTTTTTATAAACCTTTTTCTTATAAAGCAAAATGCGTGCATTTGAAAAGGGCTTTGCGTATGCAGCAGACAACGTTCTTGCCACAAAATTCGTACGGCAGGAGTGAAGCAAGGGTGAAGCAGACGCAGAGATTAAGCAAGCTTATTAAATTTTTTTGATTTCCTTGCTTCAACGCATGCTTCATGGTTCACTCTTACTTAACTTGCTTCATGGACGTTCACACTCGGCTTGCTATTGCGTCTGCTTCTGCGTCTGCTTCTGCGTCTGCTTCTGCATCTGCTTCTGCATCTACTTCTGCGTCTGCTTCTGCGTCTGCTTCACAAGTGTAAACCAGGCTTAACGAGTCAGCCCCCCCCCGTCGGAAAGTTCCTGGGGCTACCCATGGAGCATTTATGACACCTTTTGCCTTAGAGCGTCTCATACCGCTGAATACCTAAATGGGAGGCTATGCAAATTCAACTCTGATTAGATAAACTCTTTCTTTTTATGAGAATACCTAAATTTTGAGCCTAGAGTTGTTCCAAAATTATTCTTAGATACCACAGGTGCAACTTCCCCAAAATATTTAAGGAATATATTCCAATCTTTGTTGATAGTCTAGTAATTCATAAAATTAAGCAAGAATTTATTTTGTATCTACAATGCAAAGTACATCTGAACATATAAGCATAACAAAGCGCTTGTTGTGAGGCACTAGGTGCGAATTTTGATAGGCATTGCGTGACGTCATAACGAGGATCAAACCGAGTGCAGTCCTCCTCCTCCATTGTGTCATCCATTGTTGAACGCTTATCACGGATAGTCTATGAAAGGAATTGAAATACATCGCTATGGCATTATAATTTTTCTTTACTAGTAGGCCATTTCCAATCAACCAACTCAGCATACCTCCCTGCCCTGTTTTCCTCAACGTTGTTTATTGTTACTACTGGACCAAGGTCTAAAAACAAACACTTACATAAGTTTCACCTGTCTTTTAGCTCTATCTGTCAGTGACTGATCAATGGTGTCTACTGTGTCTGCCAACGATAAATCAATGTTAGGAACAGCATCTGGCTTTAGCTTCCTTTTCACTCTTAGTTTGACAGCGATTTCCCGATTCTTCGTAAAGCAGCTCACATCGAAATTGTCAGAGAAAAGAAAAGACCAGTTGGTGCTGCTCCACTTTGGCCTATGTCTTCGTACAAACCTGACCCAAGCTTGGTGTCTTTTCCTGTCTTTTTCCTTGATTGGAAACGTATGAACGGATTTCCCCTCTGTACGATGACCACTTGTGCAGCTTATTCCGTTTGGGTGACCAGCCACACAGTACTGTCCTCCACGACGTTTGCAGTGCTAACAAGCGTTCAAAATTTGTTTGGGTACTAATTATGACGTCATGCGCAGTAGCTAGAATTCGCACTTGAAATGCCAAAATAGCAAAGTTTGAGGGCTCATTACTTTTTTCATATGAGTTGTGATACTTAAGTTTGTAGCATGATGATCACAGCACAAAGTTGCATTAGAAAATGCAAAAAGCTAAATTTCGAAATTTCGATGCATATGCACGTTAACTAAGATGCAAAAAGTTCTTATGTCTTGGAGGTTGAGTCTCACATTATTCTTAAATTGTTCTTAAATGCCAGCGATTATGAGCCTCAATATTCTTATAGATTTTATTCTCATAAAAAAGACAGATAAACAAGGGTGTATGCTAAGACTTCTCGAAGATGATGCCGTCTGACCAACGTTGCCTTCCGCCTTCACAGCTACTTCCCGACAATGATTTGTCAAAGGAATGGAGATGGCAACGACAACAAATGCAGCGAAAAGACCGATAATATCTGTGGGTGCTTTTGATGAAGATGACTCTGAGGATGAAGTAGATTATGGGGATACTTCTATGGAAAATAGGAGCCTATTAAGTACCGAAGATCACGCAATCAACGAAGTTTTTGCAACAAGTAGTGACATTACTTCTGATTGGTTCAACATGGCCTACCTTATCCTCTACCTTCAAGGTGTGGGCTCTCTGCTGCCTTGGAACTTCTTCATCACAGCACGTGGTTATTTTGAAGAAAAATTTAAAAGTGAACCGGATTTGAAGGATAGTTTTGAGAGTGCCTTTTCTGTAGCAGCCATGATACCAAACGTCCTTGCTTTGCTTGTCAATGTTTTTCTTACGAAACAGGTAAACCGCAATTTGAGGATGATAACCTGTCTATTACTCACTCTCCTATGCTTTATAGCTACGGCGGTCCTTGTCAAAATTAACACAACAAGTTGGACGAGAGGTTTTTTTGGACTGACAATTGGTATAGTTATCCTCATTAATATGGCATGTGCCATTTATGGTGGAACATTTTTCGGTGTAGCTGGAATGATTGGTCAGAAATACACACAAGCTTTAATGGGTGGACAAGGCCTTGGAGGCACGTTTGCAGCTGTTGCTAGCATCCTTTCTTTAGTTGGTGACAGTGAGCCAGAAGACAGTGCATTTGGATATTTCCTAACAGCTGTTGTCGTAATTTGTTTTTGCTTCATTGCATACGGTGTGTTTTTCAGGCTGCACTATGTCAATTACTGCCTTCAAAGAAATGAATTCAGTGAGCTACGTGGTAGTCAGTCGTCAGTGAAAACATCCATAAATGCATTAACTGTAAGCTCAAGCAGCGTTGTGAGCATAACAAGCCTTGGCAGCACAGCAAGCAGCGTACAATACCCAGTGCAAGAAAAGGTGCCTTATCGGCAAATTCTTAAGCAAATACTACCAATGGCATTATCAGTGTGCCTCACCTTCACAACAACATTAGCTCTATTTCCCTCAGTTTTATCTGGTATAGAATCAGTGAATAAATCAAACAAATCCAGATGGACAAATGAGTTGTTCTCACCATTATCTTGTTTCCTTCTATTCAACCTGGGTGATCTAGCTGGTAGGACTGTGGCTGGGATTGTTCCATATTTCAATGAAAAGAGCCGGATGATTCCAGTATTGTGTATCTCAAGAATCATTTTTGTACCACTCTTTGCATTGTGTAATTACAGACCACATAACAGAAGACTGCCTGTTCTTCTAAAGCACGATGCATATCCTATTGTCATCAATATCCTGTTTTCTGTGAGTAATGGATACCTTGGAAGCCTTTGCATGATGTATGGGCCTAAACTTGTTCACCCAAAGCATGCTGAAATAGCTGGAACTATCATGGCTTTGTTTTTATCCTGTGGACTTGCTATAGGTGCAGGATTATCCTTTGGGGTAACAGCATTAATTTAGTTATCTAGTATTCACACATGACAGTTAGCAAAATGATAAAGGGACAGTGCTTAAATGTACTTATAAATGATTTGGGGACTTGAATTAGTGAGTACCCCTACTGTAACTTAACATATCTGTGAAATTAGATCATGCAAGCAAACAATTTTATTGTTTTTTATTGTATCTGAATCCAGAGAATAAATATTTGCCATTAACATTCTCTAATCAGAGCATTTGAAATCAGTTTTACTTGCTTTTTAATGAAGACCATGCATTTTTAAGTGGAAACATATGATTATCTATGTTAATGAAAAGTGTTTTAAAGATGTTTTTCATTCATTTTCTTCTACTGTTGAGACTTGTAAGTGACACCAAAAAGGATTGGATGTATACTCACTTTGTAGTAAATTTTTGTCTGCATTAATCAGTTCTCAAACTGCTTTTGCATTGACAGCATTAATGAGCATAATTATGCTCATTTTTCTTCTCAATCATTGCATTTGTATAATTCATGTATTGCTACACATCTAGATAGCAAATTGTAACAAAGTTAGAATACTTTTACACATAAAAAGTCAGCAATTTAGACAGTATCATTGAGGATGAGTTGATTTAAGAAATTGAAACTTGAAAGGATAGAATAATGTAGCTATCTGCCATTCATGTCAACTAAAATAATTTCTTTATATCAGCAATATCCCAGCTGGGGGATGTGTTACCTTTGAGAGCACTTGCTAGGGTGTGTCAGTGTGACAAAGAGCTGTTCTAACATATTCTTTAAGGCCTGATGGGGCACCATTTTGAGATTTAAGGGGGCACTATTATTCTGAGTTTTGAATGAGTCCCCCTAGCGCACTACCTCTTAGCTTAGCATACTACTGTTTGGATTAGGTATTGGTTCATATTCAATAATGATGATATAATCTACATTTTTGCCATGGAAATTTGATAAAGTTATGATACACACATATAGAATTTTGATGTTGTGAGCACTATGTGCTTGTTCATACTTTAGATAGCAAAAGTGCCAAACTCAATGGCAAAGAATCCAAGTATTTGTATGATATAATGGTTAGTTGAATATCCTATTACGGGTTTTATCTCATTATTGATCCATTGTTACACTATATTGTACTATTCCTCTTTACCATTTAATGGTCATTGACTCACATTTTGAAATGCTGTCTAATATTTCTCCATTGGGTACATTCCATTTCTTAGCCAAGGGGCTAACTTGCTTCCTTAAGTAGCTTATTGCTTTGTTATGTGTTGCTTCATTAGTTTAACACTTCATAGACTAATTTTTCGTTTTCAAAAATTCAAGAGGGTGACCCTTCAGCAAAGGCTATTTTTCAAGGGGCTCTCCAACAAAATTTACAATGTTTTCAAATAAGAATTAGCTAGAATAAAAAAAGAACCAAGTTGTAAAATCTAATTAAAATACAAGAATAAAATGTAAGAAAAGCAAAAACATTTTGCAGACAAAATATTTGCAGTGGCAACAATGATTTTTTAAATGCATATATGGTGGCTGCCTGTTTTAACCCAACTGAGAGGCTATTCCAAAGTTTTGCTCCTCTAAAAGAAAGACTTTTGGCCATTTGCTTACTTCTTAATGGGGAGCCTCAAATCTGTCTCATATTACGAAGGTTCCTTGAGCAGGGTTTGAGATGAGAGAGACTAGTTGTGAACAGCTGTCTGTAGTAGAGTTTAATTTAAGGAGGTGTAGTTGCTGACATTAACAACAGTTGTTTGTCAAAAATAGGACGTTAGCGTTACTCCCTGCGCAGGAGCAAGGCTACACGATAAAGGAATCAGCTGATCAGAGGTGTCGCAGCATACAACATTCCAGTGCCACTTCTTCTTTTGTCTTTCTCGTTTGTTGCTATGGAGAAGAGTGACAAGTTGGTATAGCGTGACTTTGATAAATGCACCTGCTTATTTACACGGAAGGAATCGATATTTTTTGACATACTTCTGGATGGCCGAAGCAACTCAACGTAGCGATACAGCAATGACTTTGGATTTTGCAAACTGGATGGCAAAGCTTCCAGCCAAAATGCATGGTATACCACTTAGGCAACTATCCATACCCGGATCCCACGACTCTGGTGGATTTTATTTAGATAAGAATTCAAGCATCGCACCTGGTGAGGGGAAGACAATCAAGGTTTTGGCACACTTATTTGGTAGCTGCGCGAAGAATATCATACATAATTGGTCCATTACTCAAGACTTGCCCATCTATGACCAGTTGAAACATGGTATAAGGTATTTTGATTTCCGTGTAGCTTATGACGAATCGACAAAGAAATTTTACTTTGTCCATGGCCTATATGGTCTTACGTATTCGAAGATCTTTGAAGGATTCAAGCAATTTATAAAGGAGCATCCAAAGGAGGTAATTATTCTAGACTTTAACCACATTTATGAATTCAAAGCTGAACAACATAGTGCATTCACAAAACTTATTGAAGAGAACTTTCAAGGCAAGCTTTATAGTTCAGGTACAAAAGGTACCAATTGCTCTCTCAATGATATCTGGGGTTGTGGTTCCAACATTATAGCCTTCTATGACGATGATGCTAGCACAAAGAAAAACCCAAAATTTTGGTCTCGTAAAAATATATTTTCCCCTTGGTTCAACACAGACAGTGTTGATACACTGATTGAAGACCTGAACAAACGATTTGGGACAATAAAAGAAGGCTGTTTCAATGTATTTCAGGCAATTTTATCGCCTCAAACATCCACAATCGTTAAGCATCTAGGTGGAAGCTTGAAGAATACATTGGCCAAAAACTGTGATCAACATGTCAGCAGTTGGCTACAAAATGTGGGTAAAGAGAAAAAGAAGGGTGTAAATATTGTAATTTGTGATTTCATTGATTTGAATGAATACCCTTCAAAAGTGATTGCATTGAATTATAGCAATGCAGGAGACTTGGTATCTAATGAGTAGTATGAGAATTATTCAAGGTTGTGATTTATATATCTCATTTTTATTACATTCATAGCAATATAATTTAGTAAAATATGTTATTTTTATGTATTAAAAAGAAATCAATTATTAGGCCACTTACAATAAAATTTTACTTGCAGTAATATTCACCAAATCAAGTAACATTTTTCCAACATTTTATCTATGGGGCCATTCACAGAGGATGCCCTGGAAGAGGGTTTGCTGAATAGGGATGAAGTCAGACATGGGAAGAAGAGGATGTGTAAGCAATCCTGATGTCCAGGCCTTCAGAATTAAAACAAGAAATTTGAGCTCTTGAATTCTGTTTACATGAGCATGTTTTAATAGTGTTTTTGAAAAAATTAGGGATGTTCAAGGGAAAGGAAAGGTTTCTGAATGCAAAAAATATTGGAAAGGGGGGAAAGGGATCTAAAATCCTCTTTTTTCAGACATGCTTTGTTAATGGCCCCTAAATAAGCCTTTCTGACTTTGTTGGTACTGCTTGAATTTCAGCAAGCAGGATTAATGTCTATTTCCTCATAGGAAAATTATGACTTTACCCTCTTTCTCTATGTTTGCATTATTGCTCAGTTAAGGTGCACCATATTTTATTCAAATCTTTCATGACTATTCTTGATTCTGTAATTTTTATCCCCCCTTATTCTTGATTTTGAAGAACTTCTTAAGCCTTCCACATCTCATGTGTCCCTTTATACCACTGTGACAATTGTACTTATTATGCCCATTTACATGGTGGCAACTGAGCTAACCCCTCGGAAGAAGAGCATGTTGAATTTCTATGCAATTTTTTGTTGATTAATTGTATTTACTGTAGATTAGTTTATTTGTATTGCTGATAGGGCATTGTCCCTGGATACTTTTTTTTTGAAATATGTGAAATGAAAATCAATTGTACACAACTAAGAGTTAATTTTAGTGTGGTGCAGTTTCTATTCTTCACTTCTCCGAATGCCCATTTATTTCAACCCCCTTATCATCAGGTGTCCAAGATTGATTTGATTGCCAAACCTTCTAAGGCAATTCTTGAGATACTATCTTTTGTAATTTATCATTGAATTGATAATTATTTTGTTATCTTAAATGTGGCTGAAAAGTTTCATGATTTGATTGCTTGGATCTAGATAAAAGTATATTATTTTGTTTGACTTTGAGGAATATTTTGATAAAAGACAATATTATGCCTTTTCTGTCAGTGGAAATACTACCCAAGAGATGAAGTCAAAAGATATTAGAATACTGAATTGCTGGTGATTATTAGTGCTTGGACATAGAGGTGTAAACAATGACAACCCCCAACACCTTAAAGATTTTTGAATAGAAAATGGATTTCAAGAAAATCTTATGTCAGGTCTAGGCATTTCACTTCCACTTTATTAGGAAAAGCAAAGCTTTTGAAGAGTTTAAACACTTAACCTTGAAATGTAGTAGTGTAGGTGCATGTGAACAGGATCAGTGTAGTAGCTGATCAAAACAGGCTGGGGAAAATATTTCGTCTAACACCAACTACCCATATCAGCAATCTTTTGCATTGAGCTTCTCTATATCAGAACTTTGTGGTAAAAGTTATATTGCATCTATATCAGAGCAGGAGGTACCAATGCTGGAGAGGGAAGGAGGTACAGCTTTCCCCTCTGCCCTCTTCCATGGGGGCAGGGGGCAAAAAGTGCCCTTCATGTGTAACTGTATCTCTCCTATATTGTGAAGGGGCATTTAACCGACACTGGGGACTGTTTGGCACAAGAAATTTTCTCTGGGGGTAAGCCCCCAGACTCCTACCTTGCTCTTAAGTGCCTAATTGCCAGGGAGTCAGAATACGTTGGGGGGGTTGGAAGTACTCTATGTTCAGGAATCTGGCGTCTATGGTCGTGAGAGTGTAATCAGCACAAAAGTATTGCTAACAGACAAGAAGAGCTGTTTAAAATATCTGTTACAAGCATGTTTTGAAACATTTTTGTGCAAAAATTAAAAAGCGGGGTCCTAATAAGAGCAGGGGGTTGGAAAATTTTTCAAAAGTAATTAGCAGGGGGGCAATTAGACACTTCATGGCACCATGACATAAGTATAAAAGCAATAAAAACAATACACTAAAAATTTCCTTCTAGAAGAAGATTTGAAGACCATAATCTCCCCCTGGTAAGGCACATACATGTACATAGATGGAAGCGCTGCCCCCTCTGTGGAAGCTCTGCCCCCATTGCCTTAGATATGCTCAGGTGGCTGTGCTCCTAACTTGCAGAGGAGCAACTTCTGATATTGTAGATAGGTTGGCTCAAATTTTTTTTGGAGCAAGCCTCTAGACGTCAACATTAACAGTGTAGCTATCAACACATTACACAATACAAACTTTTTATAAGAGTAAAGTTTATAAGAATATTAAAGCTCAGAATCGCTGAAATTAAAAAATTAAGACTTAGAGTTGTTGTGTATTCAATATGTAATTCTGCTTGTAGATTAGTTTTTGAACTATCGATGCAATATCCATCACTCTGTTCCACTTCTGATGTGCAGGGACAAAACTCATGGGGGCATGGAGGTGAGTCACCCCAAATAAAAAAAAAATTTGCCATTTTGCAGAGCAACTTACCATTTGATTAACTACTGCTACCCAAAAAACAGGTCCCAGAAAATTTTTGCAAGGTGAACCTCTGAAATCCCCCAAAAAAATGTTGAAGCTATGTCTCTGCTGATATGCTTTATGATGAAGTAAGAATTATGAAATAATAGTCTAAGGATGAAAACCACAAAACTAAGAAATATCAAAATTTGCTGAAAAATTAGGCATTCTAGAAAAAGTGGGTTTATCAAACATTTTCTTTCTAGACTAGAATCTGATGACCAAAATCTGTCTCTGTGAAGGGATAAGCACGCTTTTTTTAATAAGAAATCAGTTTATAAGCAACCAGGGGCGGCGCTAGAAAAACATTTATGGAGGGGTGGCTGTTAGGTCTCGAGCTGCCGAGTAGGAAATATGAACTCCAATGTTACAAACTTAGCTTGTTTAACCTCTTCAAATGCTATAGACCAAATGTTTTTCAGATGTAGGTCATCGACAGAAGCTCTTTTCACGTAGGAAAGTATCAACCCCTTAGCGAGACATTTGAGGGTCTGGGGACTTGCCCCCAGAAAAGGTTCTACACTAACTTGGTCTGGAGCGTCAGAAAATGCTCTTTTGCGTAGAAAGAAAACATTTTTTTATCATTGATCTTCATTCCGGGATGGGAAGAATGACTCCATCCTCCAATCTATGTTGCACGAATATGGAAGACACTAGAAAACAAGAAATGTTTACCAACAAAATAACTATTAAAAAATTTGATCAAGCGTGCGTACATCGAATTGAATTGAATGCTGTCTCAAAAGAATGAATGAATGAATGAATGAATGAATGAATGAATGAATGAATGAATGAATGAATGAATGAATGAATGAATGAATGAATGAATGAATGAATGCCTCTCTCTCTCTCGTGTCATTCTCCTCTCCTTTTTTATCATGATAAAATATGTAATTAAAAGTAACAGACAGCAATTTGAACTTCAATATGTTGGGTTAGAGGTGGAAAACATTCGTCATCGAGTCACATCTAACCCAAACATAGCTAATCAACGAATATATTTAATTAAATTAAAAGTTACATTGAAAATTACATTACAATATAAGACATTGGAGTCATTCAACCGTACGTAACTGTATTGGGGAGAAGGTGTGCGCCATTTGGTAAGCTGATAGGGAAAAGAAAATACTGACAGATTGATGTGGTGGGGGGGGGGGGTTGGAGCAGAAAT